>JAULBM010336321.1:0-12785 GCA_032357055.1 Geukensia granosissima
GCCGAGAAATAACAACCCTCTAGAGATTAGAAAAACATTTCCAACACCGGTCGAGGAGTGTGAAAATTACAAAAGAATTAGAAAATATTCATGACTAAATCCGTATCACATGCGGTATCAACCCGAATTATCAATATTAGACCGAGGACCGCTTTTCCACGTGAAATCCTTCAGTTGTTTCAGTGATATATTGTACCTGTCATACAGTGATGGTGTTACTCTTTACAGAATCAAAACCACTAGAAAATTGTAGGTTAAACATTTGATCGAGTATTTTACACTCCTTAATATTTTTACACAGTAGCTCTTTTGTTCTATCCAATGCCACTTTTGGCTAAGAACCAACACAGCAACTTTCCGCCATCTCCAACCTTATGTAGTTATGGCTGATATAGGTTATAACCATTCCACTTACAAAGTCATTTAAATAGCACCAAATATAATGCATATATTTATAATACTATTTTTCATGTACATGTATTCTTGTTACGTAAAATCAATTTCTTTGCTATATCACGTAATTGATCTGAACTAAATATATATTTTCTTTCAATAATTAATTTGTGTAAATATCTGTGGTATATCTTCTTTTGGCAAAAAAAGATGTACTTGCTCATATCCTCTACAAGAGTCTAGAGTTAAAATATCTTTCTTCTCGGGGTCTACAAAATATTATGACTTACAGGGAAATAAGATTAAATAAAACATTGCAGGATTTAATTTCGCGTTCAATTTTGGAAATTTCTCTTCCTTTGATGACAACAGAGGTTAACCTAACTTTTCTTCAATTTGTCTGTCATTAATGGCTAGACATAATAGTCCTGGTAATGAGAATGACGTATCACACAGTGTATATACTCATAATACATCTTTATAACACTAAAATATTTGATGCTCAACATAGCGTAAACGAAATAAAAAGTTCTCAAATTAATTTAAGGGAACGAAGGAAATCATGTTGAATGGCTCTCATTGAGTACAAGTAGTCTCAGATATGTAATGTTTCGCAAAGATTTGCATTCATATGGTCACTTTGAACGTTTCTTTATAAATGTAAATATATCTTGTTTTTATCCCTATTACTCCCAGGCATCCTGTTTTTGCCCCTAATACTTAAAAGCGTCCTGTTTTTGTGCTTATTACAAAGGGGTATCTTGTTTTTATGCCTATATTACTTCTATATTGTTTTATCACAATTACTAACAATCATCTTTCGTTTATCCCTATAACAAACTCGCACTTTGTTGTTGTCCCTTTTTTAAGATGCAGTACTAAATGTTTAATGTATTGAATAATTCTAGTGTAGAGAGACTTGGTGATTTGTTAGCAGAAACAGCAACCGCAGCTTTCAGTAATTGTGAGGATTTCTTACAGAGATGTTTCTACGTATACACTTACACATTTTTTTAATATAGCTCTTTGGAATATCATTGTTGTTGATGTATTTCTGTCGATAAATTGGAAACTGTGTAGATTACTCTCTTTTTTGTTTTGTTGCAAGTTTAAATGAGGACATATTGAGTTTAACATCACTGCATATTTGTATGCGCAGATTTCAAGTTTGATTCAGCGGCTGTTGGTTTGCCCTTATTCTGTTTAGTTGTCCTTTAAGTGCTCATTACCATTACTTGATTTGCTTTTGGGAAAATGTACAGCATAGAAAATGGTATTCTACTGATGTTAAGAGCCTTCGGGAGACCACATAATTTTTAAAAAATTCGGGTTTTTGTACCGTTGTTCCTTTTATATAAAATATATGTATCATTTTTGATTTGAAATATGAAGGATTCAAAATATTTTGGTTTGTCCATATAAAGATTTATAATGACCTAACTCTTTATGATTCAAGATTTTATTTTTCATCGGTACTTTAACAAGGCAAACTCGTGAAAACCTGTTGTGCCAAAGTCTCGGCAAATCTGGTGATTCAACCTACATGTTTGAATATTTGCGTTAACTTCGTAATCGGTACTATAATGGAAGAAAATAATGCTTTATATGTAAAAAAACTGTACATTTTCCATTTCCATTTCATTTAACATTGCGCAATATTAAATACATAAACTCGCGATGGCAATTAACATAAGGACAATATAAAATTTACCATTTTATCTGTTTTTGAGACGAACTTAAATGGAAGCTTTCTGCTGTGATGTTCTGAAAAAATACCCTGTTCACATCTTTAAGTGTGCCGTAACCATTTTGTGTATTTAACTTCATTTGTGATGTTTACTTAAATATTCTTCGTATTTACTTGATAGATTTTATCGAGGTTATACCACTAGAAGCCCCGAAAGGTATGATCTACTGTGAATAATCTTTATTCTTTCGAACTGAAAATAAAAGCTTTTGACATCGGTGAATATTTGTTCTATTTCGGCTGGATGGACAAAACATTCACTAGAAACTAACAAACCGGTAATCCTTCAATAGGCAATCATGTTATTAGGCTTTCTCACAATATACCAGATTAATCAGGTGACCCGCGGAGCAGACGACACTTTCATAGTGTATTGATCCGAAGCGTCACAGACGAGTGACTTTACAACATATCAACAATTTAATGGGAAGTTTCTCACCGTATAATATAAACACGTTTTTCTGAATATAAAACTCTTCTTGATAAGTAAAACGTTTTTAATATTTGTATACATAACAGAACTGAATTAAGGAGTAAATACAAGGTCTTTATACAAATGACTAAACCACACTGACTGAACCCATTTGTAGTGAAAAGACAATGCGTCACCTTTTCCCAGTTCCAACTGTTATTCCAAACCATTTCAACAAAGAGTTACATGACAGTGAAATTTCCCAACAGATCTTTCATGAATATGGCGGAACAGGGTGTAAGAGGTTAGCAACATCTCCTTCAAGCCTATATGATCTTCGAGAAAGCGCCATGACCATTTAATTGTTGAAAGGTCATATTTGGATTATTTTTACTAAATTCGCTATCTTTGTTTATTACAAGAAATTTCAATTGATATTTCCATGTCACCTGTGTTACACGAGGATTCTATATCTCTAAGAAAGTACAGTAAATGTCCTTAACAGAGGCGTCTTAACTTAATTTCTTTCGTCTTTTATATAAATTTAGACTAATATCTATTATTATTGCCATATACATGGCGATCCTGAGGAGACGTATTCTTGTTGGCAACTATATTTTTTAAATGCGTTGAATCGCACAGTCATTTTTTATATAATTGTCTGCCTTCTCTTAGTTTTAAATGTGAAGAATAATGAAAATGATTACAATGCAACAAAAGGTGAACGGGTGGACCAAAAAACGATATGATCGAGAAGTTATATATCTAACATAACATGTGACCCAAAGCTGATGTAACTAACCTGATTATAGCCATCATAATTCTATATGTTCCTTTTTTCCTCATTACTTTATGTAATGCTGTTTCTCCCTTGTCGTCTTGTGCATCAATGTCAATATCCTTACAAACCATCATGTAGATGGCCTGTATTGTATCTGGTTCACAGAATCTCTCCCCATACTCTACCAGTAAGTGAAGCAGTGTTCCTCCAGTCTCCTCATCCCGGAGGTTTACATCCTTACCGCTTTTCAAGTAATCCCATAATGATTTCATTACGGCATCGGGAGTGCCTGTAACTATTGTTTTATACAGCTTTGTTTTTCTGAGATTCATTTTGTATTATGTTATCACTTGAACAAGATTTCACATACGATATTCACTTATACATCTATCTGTTTTCTATTAATGCCTTGTTAAAAATCCAGTCATAAGGTTTCAAATCCTTCCAAATCTTTCACTTGTATACACAAACGTGTTTTCTATTCATTTTACTGACAAATACTGTTCTACTTTTTAAATGTCCGGTTTTTTTCACTCTTATATCGTTTATACATACACATCAAATGTACAGGTAAATACGTTTACCTGGTGTTTACCTGGCCACTTTTAATATTGGCGTTCACCTGTAATACATGGTGATAGATGTTAAATAAGTATGTCAAAGAGTAATTGTTGATTGACTCTCGTTTCAGATCAATATCTGAGAGGTTTTCTTCAGCCCTTATATAAATCTTGTTTGACTATTGTTTTGCATTGGTGTTGAAAGCATTCATCACACATTGGTCATTTGTCAACATGTATCAGGCAGCTGATTATCACCTGATGCTAAAGTGTAAATGCTAATATGTCGTCATTTATTGTTATGGAGTAAACCTGCTTACTAATATACTGTTATTTTAAAGTTCCGTTCTCAACAAAATGAATATTTGGTTCTCTTTATATTCCTTTATATTAACAGTAGATTCCTTATCTATTTGTTCAATAATAGCTTCCGCTATAATGTTAATTGAATAGAATTAACATATTGGTTGTTTAATTTATAAACTTTAAGTTCTTCTGGTTTGAAATAAAATCTTAAAATATCTGTTAAATAATGTATCTCCATTTTTTTATTCTGTTATTCCTATAAATGGCAGAAATAGTTAATCTTTATCGCATTTATTTTTTTTTTGTCTGTCTCTCTTCTCAATGGTAACGCTTTGTCTTCTTTTTTTGTTTCTTAACAGATTAAAAAAAACAAATCAATGAGCTGAAGCACTATGTCAATAAAAGGCATCCAGTTTTCAAGAATCTATTCGTAAAAAAATTTGGCTGTAGTCGATGAAAATATAGTCCAGTCATTCTAGCAAAAATTTGACCTTAACCTCAAAATAACTGCAGCAGAAAAATATTAACACATTTGTGTTTACAGAATAGAATAAAGATTCAAAAGAAAAAATTCCCAAATGAAACGATGCAGATAAAACGAGAAATTTCCTATGAAACTTTGCATAACTATGTTAAAACTGTTGAAAAATCTTTGAAATTTATAATGAAATCTTAATTACGTTTTTTGTTGAAAAAAACTGTGGGCAAAGTTGTTGTTTTTGTGTTCATTAGGAAAATTCCAACAATAATAGTAAAGTTCTGGTATCTATGTTCGAGGTACAGACTGCATTTAGTAATTATTAAAAATACTATTTTGCCTCGATATTTCTTCAAATAAATTTATTTTTTATTAAAATAACTAAGATTGTCTTTAACTTTTTGGGGTTAAAATCATTTAAAGTAAGTAGATTATAAGACTAAATTATTTGCAGATATAAACATGATTAATTTTTTTCAAATTAATTTTTTGAAAGTACCACATGCTAAAAAAATAAGCATTTTTTTCAAATCAATTTCTTACCAATAAAATACAATACTGCAATATTATTGAAATCTACATATCAATATAATCAGAGTGTGACATAGAGTCAAATAAGAACTATTGACTCCATCAAAGTACCGTATTTTACAAACAATAAGAGATAGTTGACCCAAAAAAATGACAAAATTTGCATGCTTATGCAAGAGTTATCTCCCATTGAAAAAATACATGGGAAAATTGAAATTTTTGATTTCAAGTTTTTCCCCCAAGTTGGATTTTTTGGACTTTCTCCTGCCTCTTTTTAGTATTTAATACTACAAAAATAGACAAAAATTTCTTCTGTTGCAATTAGTTCAAGGTTAGTTAAAGTCTATTTTGGCTTGACTAATAGGAAAAGAAATATATTAAATGCCGACCTTTGGCAATTGTCACGAGACTCTCTTTTCCGTCTGAGGCTTCAGTCGATGAAAACGGGACACAAAATAAACAATATACATAGCTTCGAATGCCGTTCTTGACAAGGGTCTGATTTCATATTGCTTCTTTTATGATTTTATCCATTCCTCAATTATCTGTCTTAAGTGCCTTTATTTGGTATCCATGTTTCTTCTAGATGTATGATTACAGCCATTATACTATTTTATATTTCCCGTCTTAGTTTTCTGTGTTTAGTGCCTTTATTTGGTATCCATGTTTCTTCTAGATGTATAATTACAGCCATTATACTATTTTATATTTCCCGTCTTAGTCATCTGTGTTTAGTGCCCATGTAGAACCACCTTTATTTGGTATCCATGCTTCTTCTAGATGATTACAGCCATTACACCATGATTACAGCCATTACACTTCTAGATGTATGATTACAGCCATTATACTATTTTATATTTCCCGTCTTAGTTATCTGTGTTTAGTGCCCATGTAGAACCACCTTTATTTGGTATCCATGCTTCTTCTAGATGATTACAGCCATTACATCAAGATTACAGCCATTACACTTCTAGATGTATAATTACAGCCATTATACTATTTTATATTTCCCGTCTTAGTTATCTGTGTTAAGTGCCCATGTAGAACCACCTTTATTTGGTATACATGCTTCTTCTAGATGATTACAGCCATTACACCATGATTACAGCCATAACACTTCTAGATGTATGATTACAGCCATTATACTATTTTATATTTCCCGATCTTGACTTATTGCATTTTCTTTTTCTTTGTTATTTCTATTTTTATCTTAATTTATGCACTTCCAGGGGGGAGTATAATTGTATTACCGTCACATTGTAAGTAAGAGTTTTTGTCTGAATATTCACACCTCTTCTTCTGCTCTATTTGATCATTATAAGTGTCTGTTTATTTTATCTAATCTTCGTTTTGATTTCTGTTTTCATTGTTGTTGTCTGGTGTCAATGCCGCTTCTTCTAGATGTTTTTCGTCTCCCAGTTCGATGGATGTCTTCGTTTTTTCTTTATTGTGTGGAGTGAAAATTATTAACGTAATACGTAAATCAATGCTCTCAATCGGGCGGTCCTAGACGAGTTTTTATTTACTATTTATTTAATTTTAATAAAGTTTTAAAGATGTTAAAATATATTTTACCATATGGTTTTATTATAGTATGTTTCTTTAATTTTTTCATTATTCTTTATTGTTATCAGTGCTACTTCATATGTAAAAACGAACTGTGCATATTTCACAAATGACAATGGATATCTCCTCACTGTCATAACTGAATCATTTCCTATGCCGGTCGTGGCTAACATCGATTGTGACTAAACAACGGCTTTACCTATATATTAACACGACGAGTGACACTTGTGGATCAGGAGTTTCTTACCCTTCTGGAGCAGCTGACCTCACACTTGTTATGTAGGGTTCGTGTTACTACAGCATAGTTTTCAATATAGCGTTTTGTGTTTGTGTGTTTTGTTTCGTTTGGCCATTGTGTTATCTGTCTTGAAGGCCCTTTGGCTTCTCCAGCTAATTCCGGTCGTATTATGTTCATATTATATTTTCATTTCACATTTCTAATGATTTCTGCCTTCTTTTTAATATCAATTTTACCCTTTTTAGGTAAGTCTTAATTCAAACGTATAGTTTTTTTATCATCATGTGTTACATGGCATTTACAATAGTTCATTTGTCATGTGGTCTAATGATAAAGAACAGCATCCTTGCTAAGTAAACGATGTATGCAGCTGACATTACATAGAAAATGAGTAGTGCTGTTAAGGTTAGTTCTTGGTTAAAGTGTAAGAAGTTATATTAATCGAAACTAATATATATAAAAATAGGAGACGTGGCATGATTGTACATGAGACAGCCATTCATCAGAGTCCATACCATAACAGAAGCTGTAAAAAACCCAAAATACAAAATGTAAAACTAAGCATAAAACAAGACTATTTAAACAACGACAACCGCTGGACTACAGTTTCCTGTCGTTGAGTATGTGTCGGGATTAAACCGTTTTGTGAGCGTTCAACCCTCCCCTTTACCCAAGAAACAACAATAAAAACACAACATAAAAATCAGTTGAAATGGATTTAACACGAGATCGATATTGAAAAACAAATACAATTAAAAGTAAGAAGGATGTGATATCCCTTTTTCATTAGACGATTGCAAGAACATCCAAAGATTTATACCAAATCTTTATATTTATGAAAGAATTTAGTAAATATTTAATTAAGTTTAGGTTAAGAAATCCTTGACTTAATAATTTGTCAGTTATACAGTTATTGCATTCAATAAGATCTAAAACGTCACAAAAACATGGGCAAAACGAACCACCTGAGAAATATATACACCGTGCGTTAAAGCCTAAGGAAGTAGAAATTAGCAATTGGGAATGAGAAATCGTCCCTATTGTCGTAAATTTTGGTGTAAATTTTACCTTCGGGAATATACAAATTTAAATCCAGAAATGGGCATTTTAGGTTTTTGATTTTGGCTTTATTAAAGTTTAGTTCCGTTGGACAAAATTTGTAGTTATTAATGGTCATGATATCATCAAGGTAACATAATTATTCGTTAATTGAGAAACAAATGAAAAGAAATATTGGTCGTAAAAGTAGAACATTGAAATATGATTATCCTTATCTGGGGCTATAAAGACAAGCATAAAATAACTGCTTTGCTACCATTTCTAGATCTGAATTAAGACTAAGAGATTTACTTGCTTGAGGATTGCGGACAATCTTATAGATGATAAAGCATAGTGAACCCAATCATTCTGATCCTAGACATTCTAGCCCTATGTATCATGACGTTCTGACACTAGACTTTCTAATCCCAGACGTTCAGACGGGCAAAAATTAAGAATTCTTTACATTTTTATGTGTTTACATATTTTAACATGATTTCTTAAAATCATTTTCTAAAAGTAGTCATGAAACACCTATCTAATCTAAATTATCTGTTGTTAAAATAATACCAGCAGTTGCTAAGTATATCCTAATTTATAAGTGTCGCTTTATTACATATAAAAATAAAACTCTGATTAAAAAAAGATATTAATTACAACATTGATAAACTACCGTGTCACATTTTCATTGTCAAATTTAAATACGTTGACCTTTAAATACTAGTTTAATAAGTACGAGTCAAAACTAACAACATGTACGAGTCTCAATGTGAAGACCGACAAACAATATTGGAGCATGAAACGACAGAGTCATGCTCCATTATGTACGTTGTTCTTTTTTACAAAAAGCCGTTCACTCAAAACGAGAATTGCAAGAAAATTTCAGATAAGGTACAAAACAAATGACATGCCGTGTCTTTCATTTCATTCGCCCTTTAAAACATTTGCATATAACGTGCAGCCTAGCAAACACAAAAATCAAGTATGTAGTTATTGATGAAAATCTATGAAGATTTCGTTTTTTACTTATCTGCTTGAGAACATGGGTGGCTTTACAGATTACTGTCCGTTAAAACCTATACCACACAAGTTCGCCCTTGGCTTAATATCATTTTGAAAGAGAGATCCCTTATCACAACGAATATGTAAAGGTACGTCAGTTACCTGCCAAATGTTTCTCTTCTGATACTCCGTCTTGTGTTAGGGAACATCAGTTACCTGCCCATGTCTATTTCATGATACTCCGTCGTGTGTTAAGGTAGTCCGCGACTTGCTCTATGTTTCTCTCCTTATACTCCGTCTTGTGTTACGGTTCGTCAGTTACCTACCCAATGTTTCTCTCCTTGTACTCCGTCTTGTGTTACGGTACGTCAGTTACCTACCCAATGTTTCTCTCCTTATACTCCGTCTTGTCTTTCGGTACGTCAGTTACCTGCCCATTGTTATCCCCTGATACTCCGTCTTGTCTTTCGGTACGTCAGTTACCTGCCCAATGATTATCTCCTGATACTCTGTTTTGTGTAAAGGTACGTCATTAACCATCCCAATATTTATCTCCTGATACTCTGAATTGTGTTAAGGTAGGTCTCTAACCTGCCCAATATTATTTATCTCCTGGTACTCTGTCTTATCCCGTAATAAAACTAACTACGGAAATATGACTGGGAGTAAAAAAAATGATTGATTGATTGTTGGTTGCTTAACGTCCAGTGGCTAAAAATTATATATACGTCTACGTGGTGACTAAATTAACGATGTGATATTTATGATATTTGTTAGTAACGATCTAAATTAAGGATGTGATACTTACGTCTTTACTAAATTAACGGAGTGATACCCAGGTGGTGACTGAATAAACAATCTAAGTAACGTGACTAAATTAACAATGTTATATCTACGTTGTAAATTAACGAAAAAACAAGTTTTTTCAGTGACCTTTTTCATTCATTTGTCTTTTCCACGTACATATATCTAGTCGATAATTTTGCACGTGTTGGTGCCCGGTCTTAAGAAAATTTTCCATGGCAACATGTTAAAGGTTGTGGCTGTTTTAGATTGTATTATTTTGGCAATATTTCATATCGCAAATGTTGTATATATTGGTCTTTGTACTAAGGTATTTGAGATGGGGAAATTTTGATGTAATTTTCAAATCTGTGCTTTTTTGCATTTTTAATATTCAGCCATGTTTTTTTTTATTATTTTTGTCATCTTTGCTTGAACTTCATATATGTAAGCATGGTCGTACCTAAATCTGTGTTCACATTTTTTAATTGAAACATACGGCTTAAACACTGTTTAAATCAAAACAATATGCAACAATTTTTAAATATATATAATGGTTGTCCCTGTAGGCAGTTTAATGCTTGTTATATATATAGACAATATGTCTCCAGTAATAAACTTTTACATTTTATCAAAGTGAGGATTTTGTATAAATGTCAAAATTGTTTTTAAGACATTTAAATGCAAATTCAACAAAAAATTCACCATAACCTATAAAAAATCAATTTAATCTAGACAAGCAACTTCCTGAAAAATAACTTTTTTTCTTTAATGTGTTTTATGCAAATTAGCGCTAATCAAGCGACGTGCTTTGAGTCATCCTTTTCGTTTTCAACTGATAAAATACCTGGACTTTGGACTCGTCAGTCGTTTTCGGTAAAAATATCAGATAATCTTTACATGTTTGCAAATCAAAGGTAATAAGGTAGATCGTGTGCATAGTGTATTTTATTTTTAACACCTGGACGGCATTGTATCCTCGTTTACTATTTTTAAACTAAACATTAAAGGTACTGAATAAAATGATATGTAAATTTGAATTTGATCGGTAGAAAACATCGGTAATAGAATATTTGCTGTGCGTTTACTGGTTACTAGGGAAACAAATGAACAATAGGAAGGTTAAAAGTCTTTAACGGAGAAATTAGTCTTGGCAAATGTTACCGGAAATGATGTCCTGTCCACATGCAGGCACTGGCTTAAATTATCGTAGTCCAGCTGATTGATTGATTGATTGAATGGTGCTTAACGTCCAGTGGCAAATATTTCATGCATATTCAGGACGAGAGCATATTAATGATGAGTGATGATGAATGAACCCTGCTTTGTACTAGACTATATTGGAATAATAAAGAATTTGAAATTTGAAATTTGTATTTGTTTAAAAGTATTTAAAAATACAAAATTACCGATATTAAATAAATATGGAAAATTTAGTTATGTTATATGTACATTTCAAGAAGTAACCTCTTATTAGTAGCCAAATCCGACGACAGGGACAATTAAGTACCTTTCCGTATTTTCAGTGTTTTAGAATTTTAGCAAATGCAGAAACTTTGTATGATAAATTTCATGTCAGACAAGTCTGACAACTGGGCTGGTGAATAGCCTTGGGGACCAATGTTCCATCAGCAGAGCTATCTACCCAGAGGTTTCAAAATATTAAATTACCAATTATTCATAAAAGCAACTAGCGATTTTCACAACACACTCAGGTTTGAATAGACTCAGATAGCAGTTTGAAACTTTTGTTAATCCGTTTCCTAAATAAATGGCTAACAAATTTTAAAAGTTACTACATGCTCATGGGTGATCCAAAATTTAATATAAATAAGGTGTCGCATTAGACAAAAAGATTTATGGCCAAACAAAAAGAAGCAAGTTAAACAGTCTTTTATGTCCTCTTGCTGTGACAGACCTGGTGATGCTATGTTACTGACTGACGATATTGTTGAATGTCTACCGATATCAAACGAACTTGCTTACTTTGGACGGATCTATAAAAGAACAGCTAAATGCAACGTATTCAGAGTAGACCTGTTAGAAGAACAAAGTGCTGTTGAAAATGAGCCATTATTAGATAGAGCATGGATATATATATTTATTCACAGATTTCAAATATATATTGGTGCGGTAATTATTTACAAACAAGTACATTACAAGGAATTCGAAGATACCAAAGGGGCAGACAGAAATCGTTAAGTCGAGGACAGAAGGACAGACAAGACCATGGCCAACAAAATGTGACCAAACATGGATTCAGAAGGCTACTTCATATCTTCCAAATAACATTCCTCTCCATGCTGTTCCGAAAGTTTTCGTCAAATTAACCGAATCTCCTCCTAACTCAATTGTTAAAGTAGATACACCATTACTTCAGCTCCTTTTTTGAGTAGAACTTCAATTAAAAAAAACAAGAGAACCAAACCAAAAAAGAGAGCAGCTTAAATAGTCGGCACTAGAAAGAAGGATTGAAGAAATTTTGCAAAGCGTGCTTCCAGTAAGTCATCTCCCAAATCTAAGCGACAATTTCTTTTTTTGATTTGTCTGGTTATTCATTTCAGGCTATGCATATTAAATAAAATCTGGGGCAGGAAGGTTACCGATTATCCTAAAATCCTACAATTTCACAATTATTACCACTTCTAGAAAGCAGGGATATGGATGTCACAGAGGAAGTAGACCAATCACAAGAGAACGTTATCTTCAAACCAACTGCTATCATAGCAGACAATTTAACACAATTATACTCTGCAACTGAATCGCCCACCATAACAGAACTTGTGCGAAAAACATGGATGGAAGTCTTAAATTCAGAGGTAAACCCCGAAACAAGTACTTATTTTCTTAAAGCTGGTGGAACATCTTTTTCAGCCGTATTTTTAATCTCAAAGTTAAGGCGTGTGGGGAGAGTAGATGTTGATATTATTGATCTTTTAAGGAACCCTGT
>JAULBM010336332.1:0-12785 GCA_032357055.1 Geukensia granosissima
ATTCACAATCCGTCAAGAGGGAGACGTAAAATACGCCCCGTGTTTAGGAAATGCCACGTCCTAAGCACGCTAAAGACGCCTTGTAACACCTCTTTTTGAGTAGTCAGTTATAAGGCTAAATTACCCTCCCATTTCCAACCCGCAATTTTTCTAGTGGCAGTCTAAAAGTTCCGTCGTTACCGGTCCCTTGCTCATAGTCTACCTATTGATTTATTGTTTAACTTTCGTCCTGAATATGCATGAAATATTTGCCACTGGACGTTAAACAACAATCAATCAATCAATCAATCAGTCTAAAAAAAAACAAAATGGGTGAAAAACAGTAATTCATGGGCAAAAGTCAACACAAAATACAAAATTACAAACGTTGAATAAATATTGATAATGGAATTAGGTATAATATATGTACATTTCCAGGAGTAACCTCTCATCAGTAGCATTAGAACCAAAACGTAGTAAGTCAGTAGAATTTATAGACATTTTTGGCCAAACTGACTGATTTAAACATCATTTAAGGTGATTATGCAGATTAAAAAAATAACTTTTAGGTTTTGTCATAATAACCTCTTGTGAAATGGCGAAGCGATTTCAGACAAGATTTTCAAAATGTCAGTCATCAGAAAATATCATGTGCTCTGGAAGTCATGATAAAATTCCGATCGGAAAAATAACTGTAAGTGTTTTGTTTCAAATTAGCAAAGCGGTTTCCTATGTCGAGGTTAATAGACGTCAACGACAAACACAAAGGGATTGTTAAAGCTTATATGACCAAGGCAAAATTCGTAAAAGACTTCACAATTTTTTAATTTCTACAATTGCTAATTTGAAACAAAACAATTACAGTTATTTTGAAAATCTTGTCTGAAATTGTTTCGGAATTTCAGACAAGATTTTCAAAATGTCAGTCTATAGAAAATATCATGTGCTCTGGAAGTCGAAAGTTAATAGACGTAAACGACAAACATAATTTCAGACAAGATTTTCAAAATGTCAGTCATTAGAAAATATCATTTGCTCTGCAAGTCGAAAGTTAATAGACGTCAACGACAAACACAAAGGGATTGTTAAAGCTTATATGACCAAGGCAAAATTCGTAAAAGACTACACAATTTTTTAATTTCTGCTTTTGCTAATTTGAAACAAAACAATTACAGTTATTTTGAAAATCTTGTCTGAATTTTTTTCGCAATTTCAGACAAGATTTTCAAAATGCTAGTCATCAGAATATATCATGTGCTCTAGAAGTCATAATAAAATTCCGATCGGCAAAATAACTGTAATTGTTTTGTTTCAAATTAGCAAAGCGGTTTCCTATGTCGAAAATTAAAAGACGTCAACGACAAACACAAAGGTATTGTTAAAGCTTATATGACCAAGGCAAAATTCGTTAAAGACTACACAATTTTTTAATTTCTACAATTTAATTTTTTTTTGCCAAGCAGTTTCTAAGACAAAAATGTCTTCAAAACTGAATATATGATCTGGCCTAAGTGGTCATATAAAAATAATATGAGAATAAATAAAACCAAGTCTGGTTCCAAATTAACCCAGAGAAAATAAAGAAATGGAATAGATTGTGTTCGTAAACTGTTCATAATTTACGCGACGACAAAAGCTTAAATTCGCACCGACCAAAAGAGCTTCCCAAAGAAAGAGGAACAATAGGCCCGTTTTGACTCTAAAATATGGCGCTATGTTTATCTTTCTGAAAAAAGGAATTATAATAGGGCATACAAGTATGAAGTTTTCGAGGTAGAAGACATGCAATCTGATGTCATTATGACACCACTTTTATTAGTCTTGTTAGAGCAGACTTACTGTGATATTTAACCAGATTCCCTGTCATAAAACATTCAAGAAACAACAAAGTATTTAAACATTATTTGTACGATGCCTAATTTCATCTGTTTATAAAAAATGTAGTTGTTTCTTGTGTGTGCACGTATTTCTCACTTCAAAATACTCTAAAAACGGCAAAAATGGGCAAAAAATGAGACATTTATCAGACTTTGCATTTTCGATGATTATTTTGTCCATAATGTGTTCAAGTACCGAAGAACAGTTGTTCATAAAGTCTTCTTTGGAATCATTTATTTAGTTTTTCTTAAGAGTTTTTCGCCAAAAAGAACCTTAATGCCCTTACTCCCGTATCATGTTAAAGTGTCAAATGATCAATAATACGAGTAACAAATTTCAAATGCTGCAGGAACACAGATATATCTTCAAACCAATTTTAGCAGTTGGACCCATAGTATCATGATCCAATTTGTAAATCATTGCTTTAGGATATACAAAAAGGCGTCGGATTATTTTCTTAAACTGGCTTAAATCTTTTCCGCAGATGATGAAATAATAATTCGGCCATAAAGACCCTGAGACCTTTCTGATTGAGATTACGCGATGGAAAGAACATCGTAATCGTTATGAAAAACATTTTAAAATCGACACAAAAGGAGTGGTGATCCATCTTCTGGTATTGCTATAAAACAATATCAAAAACACACAGCGATAACGAGTAGATAGACATATTCAACCCCTCTCAGTAAAGGTATATGAGATTCCAGGAGATTCCAGATATGTCAAATTTAAATCTCCAAATTGTCTCGAAGCAAACTAAAATAGAATGATCAATTATATTCATTGTTTTATATCAGTCAAACTATGATACTTTAAAATAGTCATGCAATAATACAGAGACAATTGATAAGCACATTATATTGTTTGACAAAAAAGGTACTATATTATTATAGAATTAACAGAACTTCTACTGAAAGAGAAATAACTCTAACCTGTCGTAGCAATACTAAACCGACATGTTGACTGACCCGAAAGTTTTTTTTCAATTCATCTTTAAACTTTATCATTATAATAAGGGTATGGAGTAAATACCGTAAAAACATTATAAGATTTTAATTTGACATATCCGAAATTTGCTATGCCTTTGCTTGGTGGGGTTGAATATCATTTCATAATTTTAAAAAATTATCATTCCATTATTTCAAAAATTTTGAATAAGTTGTGCATTTAGCAATTTCTGGATTTAGCTTCATCAGGTACGCAATGGAAGCCAATTGCAAAACATTGGAAATGATCAGCTTTGTCAAAAATTAAGCTAATATGCAAAATAATTGATATTGCGTGCAGATTCTTTATAAATCTTTTTTGTAGCGCCTTAAATCCAAAATGTATGAAGTTGAGATCAAACTAAACAAAACAATTTGTTCCAATCGAGGCAAACATTGTAAGCGCTTTTGAAATTCGCCCCTAACCTGGAACAATGGTGTGCAAAACGACATAAACAAACCAGAAAAATGAACTGTATTTGATTTACCACTTAATTTAATGTCGAAAAAATACGCAGAAAATTACAAATTAAACAAGAAATGACATGATGTACTTTTTCGAGGAAGCCGATCCAGTTCTTTAGTATGAAAACAAGTGCAGCAAATTTCTGTAAATAATATTTGATAAATATTTCATGTCAGACAAGTCAAGCGTGAAATATTTACTGATCTCAACCGCTGGCCTGTTGTCTTCAAAATATATGAGATTTATATACTTCTCCAAATCGTCCAAGACACAACTTAAAGGAGAATAGTATTCAAAAGCATCCATCGCACTGAGGTACTTTGTCGGTACATGACATATTGATGAAGGAAGATTTCACATGCTCCAAATTGGAAATTTTTATTTCAGCTTTATTGCTTTAAATAGCCTTTCGTTTTATTTACGTTTTAATAACTTTAGCAAACGATCCGTGTTTGCACTGAATTTTCTCATTTCAACGAACAAACAAGACCATGGCCAACAAATGAAACAAAAGACAAATAGAACACACGACATCACAATGAAAACTAAAGCTGGAGTAAAATGAAACCGACAAACACAAGGGTGAGATAAGGTGCGTCGGTAGGGTAAGCAACTCCTGCACCACTAGTGGCACCCGTCGTGTAACTCAGTAGACTTAGCCGGTGTGTAGTCACAATCGATGTTAGTCACAACCGGTATAGGAACGGATCATATTTATGGACCACATAACCTTTTACATTAGATGTAAGAATTAGTTGACACTACTGAAAATCCATTATTTTCACTAGTTTCTACTTACATATAAATTAAACTACATTTAATAATTGAGTTTTTGTTATACACCACTGTTTTGATAACAATTGTATGTCTTGCTAAACACATTCTCGGGATTGCCCTGTTTTCATACAGCTTCACATGGATAAAGGCTTGTCATACAGATCAGTGTCTCTGTTATATTACATGCAACAAATATTTACAAACATTTGGAAGGTGCTTTTTCAAAACTTTGATCTAATTTATTTCACATGATTAATGTCCAAGTGTTCTGCGTCGTCGGTAGAACCCGTTATCGTTATGAATTGTTTTTATAGTTTTTAAGTTTATGTTTGTCGATTAAACAGTACTGTTATTCCATCAGCATATTGCTGTCAATACATCCATTGGCTAATCATAAAAATTTATTGTCCCATAAAAATGATTAGTTACATGTAATTCAAATTTTTCTGTGTTTCATATGACGTTAAAAACCATCCAAATCGTATTGGTCTAGTACCTTTGCGTTTTGCTTTTTCTCTTTGTTGCCCTTTCTACATGCAACATTATAGTGTAGTTTTCGGATTTCCTTTAGAAGAGATATATTATAAGTTTCTACAAGCATATATGCAGTTTCTGAATAACACTCCAGGTTCACGGAAGGTAACTGGGATGAGGGTCTTTAATCGCTTTCATACTTTCAGAAATCTACAGTAGAATACTATTCGAAACGCACAGTCCGATAAAGCCGAGGGCACTCGAAATGAGAAGAGAAAGGAACAGAAGCTGGACACCAAGGAATCTTTTACAAAACAAGTAGGGCCATCGCCCCTTGTCCACTTTCATCTTATTTCCCTGGTATTTAATTTATTTACACTCTTTTCTTCTCTACTTCTTGGTCTTCTAATCTTTTATTCTTACACTTCCTCAAGCATCTCCAAGTTCTGCAAGATCACTAATTTCTTAGACACACCTTTTCTCTTTTGGCCTTGTCCCGTTCTCTTTGCTTTTTTCTACCTCCACGACTTCCATGCCTTTTCGCTATTTTTTGCAACTTCCTCAAAGGTAGTGTTTTTTCTTTGATAAGCGTGTCGGTTAATTCCAAGTCCCAAGATTTCTTAAACGGTGATTGATTGGTTGTTGCTTATCGTCTATTGGGCAATTTTTAAGTCATATTTAGGCTGGAAACAAGTTAAAATGCAGGGTCAGGGAATGTTCTTGTCATAGCATAGCAAACTGGGATGGTGTAGATAAGGCTGGTAAATTAAGCGTCAGGCTAGAAAAAAAACCCTCAAAACGAGTTGTAGCAAGGGTACGTTGACCTTCTGAGACCTTGACATTCCATCCAAAACGAGACCGACGGTTTAACGATAATTTATACATCCCGCCCAACTTTTAAAGCGATTTGATTTTTTCTTTCCTCTTCTTAAGCCAATCTTGGTAGATTATTTTAAAGTTGTTTCGTCCATTCTTTTCCCATATGCCTTTTTATTCAGATTTCTTGAAATTTCACAGGGACACAATCTGTATTTCCTCAATAAGATCAATGACCATATCTAGCACATTTCAAGGAGTAACCTCTCATCAGTAGCATTAGAACCGAAATATAGGAAGTCAAATATTCAAACACACGACTTTTATATTTGGTATGACATATCAGTTATATGTTAAGGGTTTCCAGTCGACACTGTTTTGTCGAACACTTTTTCTTTGCGATTTAAAAATCTTGTTATCACTCCAACTCAGAAACCGTAAGAGATAGCTGGTCAAGTGTAATGAGGAAAATGTTCAGAATCTTATGACACAACTTTGTTATATTTTGTTCGAAATGATACGATGAAGTTTTTAAAGAGTTATTTCCCCTTGAAAACCAACACTTTCCGTTAACTGGATTTTCTTGGAAACCGTAAGTCCTAGAGACATGGGACTTTCGCCAAACAACTTAGGAGTACTATGGTACGTTGAATTTATATGTCAAGGTCATATGGACCATTTCTACTTGTTATGGTATTATCTTGGAAACCGTAATAGATGTCTGATAACATGTCATGGAAAAAATGTGAGTTTAATAAGAATCTATATTTGGTATATTGGGACTAAAATGAATGGACCAAGCATTATGGACCTAGAGTCTATTAACTACTTTTTCAGTCCAAAATAAAGGTTTTTTGACAATATCTCAGAAATAGTAGTAGATAGAAAGAAACTTTGAATTACAAAGATGTTCAACTTAACTTTGCAAATAAAATGAGGTCAAGGTCACAGGCCATGGTCCATAGAAACCACCAAAAAGTCCTTAGCAACCATATATTTTTTCAACAAGAAATGTTATGAGTAGCATAAGAATGACATTTTGGGTGTTCATTATACTTTGTATCCTTGGCAACCAGGAAAATTCCTTAGCAACCACTTTTTGTCATTTATTTTGAATTTACTCAAAACTGGTTTGATATAGAAAGAAACTTCGTGTTTCAAAAAATGTCAGCATGACTAGTTGCATTAATTACGATCAAGGTCAAATGTTTGGGTCCCTAG
Organism: Geukensia granosissima; assembly: GCA_032357055.1. Classification (NCBI taxonomy): domain Eukaryota; kingdom Metazoa; phylum Mollusca; class Bivalvia; order Mytilida; family Mytilidae; genus Geukensia; species Geukensia granosissima. Next base: position 6,598 of record JAULBM010336332.1, read on the forward strand.
TAACCACAAAAAAGTCCTTAGCAACCATATATTTTGGACTCAAAAAGGTATAAGCAACATAGCAATGAAATAAAAATTGTGGTTATGAATTTTTGCCCTTAGCAACCACTATTTGACACTATTTTTAACATAAACTTAAAGATATTGAGATTTAGAAAGAAGCTTTGATGTTTAGCAGATAAAGTTCTACAAGATAGTGTCAAGGTCAAAGGTCATATTCCATAGCAACACCATTAAAGTCCCAAGCAACCTTAAATTAAATTGTTTTTAAATAATTAAATTATATATTTCATGTGTGGAAAGACCTACTCTTGGTTCTCTGAAACCAAGAGTTCTTTAATTATTTTCTCTTTTATCCCGCCAATTTATGTGTCGACATATCACTTTCATATTTGGCATGGTTTATATCGGTTGCATGTGATGTGTTTCCCTTCGACGCTTTTTCTCTGAATACTTTTTCCTTACGGAGTTATCTCCTCCAAACCAAAAACCACTGTTATCACTTAAACTTTAAAACCGTAGAAATAGCTAATCAAGTGTAATGAAAAAAATGTTCAGTATCGTAAGGTACATTTCGGTCCAAGTGATACGAAGAAGTTTTATACGAGTTATTTCCCCTCGAAAACTGACACTTTCCGTTAACCTGTTTATCTCGGAAACCATAAGTGCTAGACACCTGTGACCTTCATCAAACAACTTAGGCATACTATGGTTCATTGATTTATGTCAAGGTCAAAGGCCAACGGTCAAGGTCATACGGTCTTTATTGCTTATTATCAAAAAAGCTTGCAAACCGTAATAAATGGCTGATAACATATAATAGAAAAAAAATGTGTATCTATAGAGAATTACATTTGTCCTTTTGGGACCAAAGTTATTGGACCTAGGGTCCAAAAACCACTTTTGTCAGTCCAAACCGATTGTTTTTTTAATTATCTTGCAAATAATAAGAGATAATAAAATGTTCAGCATTAAATTTTGCATAAAATTGGGTCAAGGTCAAAGGTTACAGTCTTAGCAACCGACCAAAAGTCCTTAGCAACCATATATTTTTGTACTCAGTATACCAAGACCAACATAAAAATGCAATTATAGATAAGGTAAATGATATTTTTGTCGTTAGCAACCAGAAAAATTCCTTAGCAACCAGTCTTTTACATGATTTATGGTCAAATACACCAAACTAATTAGATGTAGCAAGAAACTTTGAATTACAAAAACGTTAGCATTTGAAAACTACATTAAGTAAGGTCACGGTCAAAGATCAAAGTCCTAAGCAACCATATACATTTTAACTCAGAAGCCTATGTATATCACAGAAATGATATTTTTAATACTGGAAGTGTGTTTTATCCTTAGCGACCATCATTAATCCTTAGCAACCACTTTATTGTATCTTTCAATTGGTTAAATTAGTACGTTAATAAAATGTCTTGGAAAAATTGTAGCTCTTTTAAAAAAGGATTTCAATCATAAGATATCGCAATGGTGGAAAGACCCTTAAATGTTCGAAGAACACTTGATATTTTATTTGTATGGTTTTTTATATAAAAGTTGTATCTCATGCGGATGGAGTTTAAATAGAACTGTAATGTGAAAAACCTTAAATGTTGCTTTTTTCGCAAAATTTAATATATTTATCAAGGGATAAATAAACAAAAAAGATTGATTTGGCATTAAATTGTAGCTTAAATAAAATTTAAAAAAATGAAAACCTATATTTCACCTTTAAATTTCTATCGATATACCGTTCCATGTACGAGACAACTCTTCCAAAACCTTAGATACCAAAAGACCGAATAAGTGGTCTCAGTAATAGATTTAATCAATGTTTGGCTCGGAAAGAGTTATTAAACAGTCGGGAGAATGCTAGATTTTATATAAGTCTGTACATACTACCATGATCATGAATGATTCGAAATTTGAATAAACCTTCAGATCTTTTTATTCCTCACCCTAAGTGTAAATGTAAATCAAATAATGTGGACTCTGGTTCATTGTTGAATGCCTTAATGGGACCTGTTAAGAGTTTGTATTCGACTGTCATTTGGTTGATATCTGTCTCATGGACAATCATACCACATCTCCTATATTTATTTTTATGATACTGGTCCTAATATTTTGTATCTATTTTAAGAACTAGCTTAATCCATTCAAAAATTACACTGACTTTCTTTACACAATCTGAGACGTATTCGGCAACCCTATTTATATTTATACATCGGAAAATGAAATTTACATCCGATACAGTATGTTGACAATTGTGAAGCCATGTATCAAATTGTATAAGACATGATTAGGACAGATCCTTGTTTGTCAGTGATCTCCCATACAGATAGAAGATTCAGAGGAAGGTAATTAACGAACTGTTGCAATAAATACCATTCCCAATTTACTTTATGTTATATCCGGATGCTAATCAGCCGAACTTGGCATTATCTCGTATAATCACGTTAGAACCGCCGTTTGAGATCATATTGTATTTCTTACCCCGTAGCGAGATAATATCTTCCACAAAGAAATTTATATTATTTCTTCCAATATCAGTGTGACGGCTGTCAGAAACGTTGGTGCTAATTTCAATTAGTGTGTACTGTATTATGAATCCGTCCAAATATTCTTTTTAATAAGCTGATTTGCAGTGATTCCTTGATTAGGAAATGAAAATTGGTATTAATTAACATATGCGCTGCTGAGCGCACCAGGAATTAAACTTTCATTCTAACTAATCAAGAGCTGTTTCAAAATAAGCATCACAATTGTACCTTTTCTGGTTAATGTTAGGCAACACGAACGTGACACATATATAGTTCAATGTTTGATTGGTTGTTTGCTGTTTAACGTCCAGCGGGCAATATTTACCAATATTCAGGACGGGTACAAGTTACAAGCAATAAATCCACATGTAAACTGTTGGCAGTGGCAGAGGAGGGGCTTTAAGACTGCCATTGGAAAAATTACGTGTTGGATCGGTCTAAAAATTTAGCCCTGTAACTTGCCGCATACTGACCACTCAAAATGACCTGTTACAAGAGTTCTTTAACGTGCTTAGATCATGCCATTTTCTCAACAAGTGCCATTTTTAAAGTCTCCCTCCGGACGGATTATGAATTTTTACACCTCCCGCAAACAATGACGCCCTTTTTAAAATGATCTTTGCCTCCATGATGGATATATCTAGTTCCTATTTTTCCCAGGCTCAACCTTTGCAAAGAGGAGGTCGAGCATTTACACATATATATACACCGCCTGTACCAATGTAAGCCACTTTTGCACTGGTTCTACATGTAGATGGAGAAACTAAATGGCATATTTCTAAACCACGGAAACGCGGGTAAGTACAATGTACCGGCTTTAATGGTGTTGGTAACATTGAACGAGTGTTTCTTGATACCAATCAGATAATATTTTATGCTTATCATGGACGAAAACAAATTCATTCACAAACACTGTATAAAAATATATGGTTCGTGTGAAACGTTAGGGGTTTTACTCCATAGCACATGACTTTGCGTACCACTATTTAATAACCTCTAAAAGCGGTTGAAATGAAACATTGACAATTGACAAAACATTTTTTTTCTGATACGGACCAGTGGGCATTTGGTTGGAATGTAGGTGCAATGGTATGAAGGATGCTCGAATATTTTTTACTGTCATTGTACGAAAAGGTGTACAACAAAGGAAGTATGGGAATACAAGAAGGTCACTTAAAAGGAATTCGAAGATACCAAAGGAGCAGAATTGCGTATTAAGCTGACCGTGGCAAGAAAAATACAAAATTAACAACGTTGAATAAATATTGAAAATTTTGGTAGGCTATATGTACATTTCAAGCAGCGACCTTCCACCAGTAGCATTAGAACAGAAACATAGGAAGTCAAAGACCCAAATCTAGCAAAAGAGGCACTCAAATTAAAACAAATCCAAATAGGAAGCCAAATCTGCCGGCAGACACAACTACTAACTGCAAAGTTTTTCCGTATTTTCAGTGCTATAGATTTTTGGCAAATCCAGCAATCCAGAGACTGTGTAGTAACAAGGGCACATAATTGGACAATGCTGGAATCTTGGTTAAAAGATTTGTATTATTTGGGAAGTTGGAACACTGGACTTCTGTAAATATATATCTACCGATATAACAATACTCTTTATCTGGTAGAATTATAATTATGAATCTGATGTAATCGGTTAATTTATATACCGCGCATCATCAGTTATAGAACGGTTATCGTACAGTTGGTAGACTGGTGGGCGTTTGAAATGTACAAACGCACGCATTACAAGTTATTTTTTACCAAAAGCCATAGACATTCTAGGAATCAATATAATACATGTAATTTATTAAGATTCCTTTTGTCTCCTTTTGTCTCAAGTAAACGCTTGTATAGTTGACTTTTTATATATATATTAGAACAATTGCATTTCGTCCGCAGAATTGAACAAGAGCTGGGACACTCCAATTTATGAACTGAGGAATACAGGATTTTAGACACAAATTTACTGGAAACAATAATACTCTGAGCAAATTTGTTGATTCCTTTTTTACTAAAAAGGTGTATGATTATAATTCATATAATGTACACAAAGCTAGATAGATTTTTAATAAGATGTCAAAAAGCAGTTGACTCATACATAAATATGGTTAGAATTCACAAACCCCTTTGAAAATGGACATTTTGGTGTAACTGGCCCCTGAAACTCGAAAATATTGATGAAACCTATCGAGAGGAAGTAAATAAATACACCGAAATCAAATCAAATAACAAACTAATGACATCCATCTTACATACCGCTGAATGCTCTCATTGGAACGAATCAAATAGAATCCAAAATTCCCAAAACAATTTGGTTTCCCTCTGATATTATATAAAACGTGAAAAGCAAGAACAGTTTATGTATAACTGAAGGTTTTTATATTGAGACAAGCCCAATGAAAAACACCCCATTAAATCGGATCACACTCTGAAAATTGCAAATACAAAGTGGTTTCTATGAACTGTGTCTCTTTATTTCGAAAACGACAAAAGATTTTGTTATCAATATTATCGTACCTTGTTACAAAGACGACAAAAAATGAAAAGACGTCATTGATATCGGATTCAAATGTTGCAATGTCCCAAAACCGGCATAATCATTGCATATCAAATGAATAAATTTACACAGCGAAGTACTAATTATGTGATCATTTGAGGTCGTTAGCATTCCATAAAATCTTCGGATTTTTAAAATTTTTAAATTTAATGAGATTTCAGGATTTTGTTGCAATTAGCTTATTGGTATATAATACTTCCAACTATGAAAATATAGAAGATTGATCATGCGCATTCAAAGCTACTACAATTTTTTGCAATTCACCTAAAGCAAACAACTGATTTAGCTATGCCATTGAAAGTGCGATTTGAAACATATGCAAATTATACTCACTTAATTTTATAAGATATCAATATATGATCGCTGAGGCATATTGAACGATCATGGATCATTAAACATTTTAATGTTATATTACTAACAGATTTTATTGACATTATAAAATCTTAGAAATCCTATCGCGAATTAAACGATGAAATTTGTATCGGTTTTCCATTTAACACTTCTATAATACCCCTGCCGATCTCATAAAAATGGCCTATTCGATGGGATTTAAATTGCGGCAAGATTTTATTTACTGTTGAATCGTTAATTGTCTTAGTACATTTTTTTTGCTTGGGAATAACATAAAAAAGATGTAAAAAAACATTATCTCCCTATAATACATACAGCTATTCAAAATGATTGAAATTTTGTTTTAAGTTTTGTTCTTTAACTAAGAGGGGGGAATAAACCGCCCGGTTTCTTCGCCTGCAGGTAGAAGCGCTTCTAATGGGGCGTCCGTTTATTCAAGTGGTTTATTAGCCGAGGTAAAATTTCCGTATAATTTATTCAAAATAGAGGGTTTAGATGGGATAAATTCAAAACTGTAAGTGTTTATTGCAGGAAAAATGATTGATTTATAACATCAAGGAGGCGGGGAGTCTTTATTTGACGCTTAAACGGGTTTAAATAGCCAGCCAAGCGAGGATGGTACTGACAGTCACGTAGCTGTCATCATAGCAGCAACACGTGCTGCCTAGCAGGAACTTCGACCGAAGTACAACGTGGAGATATGGAGTAATGACCAACTTCTTACATCGCCCTCGACGCAGTGA
>JAULBM010336354.1:0-12784 GCA_032357055.1 Geukensia granosissima
CTTCCCTCAACCGGATACGACCGCAGTTTTTCTTTCGTCTCAACATTTGGTTGAGACCATCGAGTTTCCCAGGCGTGATAAGGGATGGTTTCTCACAAAACTATATGACAGACGTGGTGACTTTCCAATAGTCAAATTGACGTTCAGTTGTACTAACATTCCAACTGCCCCAGCTTATGGGTAATAAATCTCTTATTTTTCTCTGCTTACATATTGTTGCCCCTTGAAACCTTCCCCTTTTAACCTGAAATGATTAATAAGGGATTGGAAAAAGGACAACACGGCGGCGTCTTTAAATAGGTTGAAACTACTCGCCATTTCGAACCACCTGAGTAAATCACCGGTTTTGTGGGGAATTGTTCAAAGTTGTATGTTTGTCAGTAGTTTTATATGTACACACTTAGCGATATGTTTCTGAGATCGCCTTGTATGTTGACTTGTCACCTTGGTCTTCCTTTATTAATAATGTGTAGTGTTATCTAAATTCTGGAGAAGCTACTTACTTGAATCTCATATATGACTGTTTTGTAATTTTTGGTTAATCATATTGCTTTAATTTATCATGAAATACACGGTGTAAATTTCCAATAAAATATATTCTTAGAATTGGAAATCTGAAAATCAATGTCTGAAAGGTAAAAATTAATAATAGAACTATTGGACAAACGTCAAGTATTGCATCCGTTTAAAATTTCAAAAGTACACACGAAGATAACCAAAGTACATACATGGGAAGCTAGGTTTCCTATTTCCACCCATCTCAAACTGCCTTTTCTTTCCTAATTGAGTCTCACTTCCCACCTCACTTCCCCAAAATATTAGAACAGATTGTTTTTTGTCAATTCACTTGTTTTTTATAGCTCTAGGTTGACCACCACCACTGAAAGCAAAATGTTTACTTGTCTTGGTATATGTTGAGCTAGAAAACTCACTTCCTGACATTATCAATGTCGCATATTTTAGAAAAATAATCCCCTGTCTTGCTCTTGTCGTTTGTTAGGCCAGTTTTATTTACAGTATTTAACATGGTTAATTTTGTATTTTGTCACATTTTCCATTATTGAACTATATTTAAGTGATTTTGTTTGACCACAGTCCAGATAAACTATCTCCTGTTAACTTCAGATTTATATCAAGTATTATTCTCATTTATGTTGTTCATTGCCTAATCTTTTTTATCTAGTCACTGAATAAAGTACGGTGTATCTATTAATTCAAAAATGCCACTTTTTACTTAAATATTTATCGCGATAAGAATGACTTATCTATCCAATGCTGGTTTAGTTCACATTGAATTATAAGATAGACATATCGAAAAAACGACACAGCTTAAAAAAAATTATCCAACACTGTCACACTGTGATATTTCAAACCAGTATGTCAATGGAAATCTTTCCGCTAGATTTGGCTTCCCATTACGATTTGTTTGTTTCACTAATGTTGGATCTCAGCTTTCCTATATTTTGATGAGATGTAACACACTGAAAGCGTTTACAGCATATTAAAATTCATGATAGTGCAACAACAAAGGTTATTTTAGCCTACAGGGTTGATACCAATTCAATTCAATTCAAATCTTTATTGTCATGAAATCAACAGATTTGTGACAACATATATACATTAAAGCAAGTAAAAACAACACAATCAAACATGTTATTAAATAAACAAGTTTAAGAGTCCCCTGTCCTCAGTTCTAATAACTGTTTTATATAGGACCCAGCGTTTTCAACTTGCTGTGGTGTTGATGGGCTCAGGACAATTTTCATTTTTTCTATTTCTGATAAGTAATTAAAATTGAAAATATGTTCTTTGGCCATTATTTTTTCTATAAAAATATTCCGCACATTTATATTTTTCGTACAATATAGAAGAAAATGTTTCTCATCTTCAATTAAGTTACATTGCAAGCAAAGTCTGTTTTCCCTAGGAATCTTTAAGTATCTCCCTTTCTCGATTAATAGGTTATGATCGCTTATCCTTAATTTAGTAATATTACGTCTTTTTTCAAAATTTTGTGAGTCAAGATAGCATTCCTTCTCAAGATTTTGCTTTATTGTTTTATAAAAATATAGTTTGCTTGAATTGTCAATTTTTTCAAGTTTTTGGTTGTAAACAGATTTATAAAAGTTTAAAAACTGTAATTTCAATTCTTTTTTAATTGATACAAGTTGGGTTTTATTTTTGTGACCATGTAATACTATAACATGTACCTGGAATCTTCTATATGCAAGGGGAACCCCACAAATCGTAAACCAGTCAAACTGCTTGGTTAATTTTAGAAACGTAAATAAATTTACCACAGACACAACATTACATAATACTGGGCCAAAACACAGTAAAACCAATACAATATAAACTAAATTAAAGACATAACATGCAAAAAACTGTATTTTGCTGTAGATACTGCCTATTTTTTTCTAATATGCCACAACTGCAACACGTACGCATCAAATGGTTAAAAAAATTACCGAAAAAGGCGATATATATGCAAAAAAAATTCTGAAAACCATCATCTCACCTTTTAACTCTGATAAATAAAATAAAAGAAAACATAAAGTATTGTCGAATAGATGCTTCTACTATAAAGAATATTTACATTATTGACACATTTTCGTGAAGCTGTAGTGAGGATGCATCGGAGTATGAATATTACACGAGAGAAAAAAATAATTAAAGAAAAAGTATCCAAATTAATTATTAAATGACGGTTCATGCTTTGCATTACTTCAAATGTAAAATCAAAAAAACCAATAAACACATAAAACATTAATAAGGGAACTATGTTACGAATCAGAAGCCACCAACATCAACTTTTAGAAATGTATACTAGAATAAGAATAGATAGTTAGCACAGATTCTGAGTAGTGAAAAAACTTAGCTGGTTAATTTCTATTTTGATATATCAAGGAAAATTTGGTCAAATAACTAGGGCAAACGTAATTTGTTTGTTCAAAATTGAAGACAACTGCTAAAACATTTCCCGCACCAACGAATGTGGATTTAGAGTTTTGTAGAATAGAATGGAATAGAAAAGAATAGAATAGAATATTTCTATTGATATAAAATCCAAACTATAGGATTGTTATCAAAACATTACAATACATAACATAATACAACAAATGAGCACAGAAGATGTAAGAAGTCACGTGGTAGTCAACTTGATTACCGCATGTACCGATTGGCTGGTGCACTGTGAACTTCAGATATATTGTTTTATTACCATATGCTGTAGTTTCGCCTTTATATGATGTGCAACGAATCAGTTTATATTATGATAAGCAGCGTAATAATGTCAATATTACGTCATGTAATAAAATTTTATATCAATGTGATTGTTATTATTATTATTATTATAACTTTTTATTAATAGTAGTAGTAGTAGTATAAATATTATTATCATTATTATAATTATTATTGTTTATCAACTTATTTAATAGTTTAATCTTGTTCACTAAGCAAGTGTCCGTCTTTGACAGCTATATATTAAAGCAGTGAACGTAAGATTGTCATAGAGCGCATACAGATCGATCTTTTAGCGTTTAGATAGTTTCCGAAGGCGACCGGGATACAGAAATGGGCCGTTCGGTTTCGGTTTCTCTGGCTGCAGGTAAAACCCCTGCTAAAATGGCGTCGTTAGATGGGCGGGATGTATAAATACATGATTACCCGGAGAATAACCTCGGTAAACAAATTGGCTACTCGGTTTTTCCGCCAGTGATAGAACTCAACCTAAGGAGTCGTCAGTTGGTTGGCGGAAGGTACAAATTCACAACCATCGTCATTTGGAGATGACGCAAACAGTCGATCCCGTGTAAGGAGAATGCCACGTTTGTTACACTTTAAAGAATCCTTTGAAACAGCTCGTAATAAGTGGTCGTTGGTGGCCAGTTGGAGACTAAATTTACCGCCCCTACCCAAACAATCCCAATTTGACTTCCTGTTGCTGGAACACTCTCCTTTCCTGACCCCCAGTCCACCTCATTTATGATTTTTTGTTTTATAACTCCTCGTCCTAAATATGCATGAAATATTTGCCGCTGGATCAACTCCGTGAGGTCCCCAAAATTAAAAATCTGATTATCATACTTAAAAAATAAATCGGTCAATCATACTGAAATAAAAACGAGTAACCGTAAAACAGAAGAAGAAGAAGAAGAAGAATTTTATTGACCAATTAGGGGCCCACTAGGGGCATGAACAAGGTAAAACCTTAATAATAATTGCAATGGACATAACATAATGACATACAAGGGAAGACATTATGACAATAGTTATTATAATTTCAATGATATGCCCTTATATAATAGGTATTTCAATGATTTGTTCAGTGTGGTTGACTTGATAACATGATAATAAAAATAGCAAAAATAATAAATATAATGTTGTGCAAACTTATCATTTTGTTTTCACTTATCTACCCTTTTTTATTTAAGTTCAGAGAATTGTGGATTTTGAAGATCCTCCCTGTGTATAAAATCATAAGGTTAGCACGAGAGTAACCTTTCCACAAGAGACACCAGGGGTAGTGCTTAAAGGTCCAAGACCACTACACATGTATTAAATATAGCCAGTTTTACATCCTGAAGAAATATACATGATATAGTAAACATTGATTTAATATTGATAACAATATACATGACATATCAAACTTATTGTTTGATTTAAATTTATGAAGTATAGTGGATTATAAAGATCCTCCCCGTGTCTGAAGCAGAAAGGCTAGCTCATGGGTAACCTTTCAACAGAAGACACCAGGGGACGGTGCTGAAACACTCCTAGTCCACTAGATAAATGAACCATAGTTAGATTAGATTTGCTAAACAAATACCCTTTCTGTGTTTAAAGCAAAAAAAAGTGCCTTAATTGGGTATATATATCTGCTCTCTAACAACATTAAGTTACTTTTCAGATGCAAGTCAACCCTTAAGTATCTAAATGATAAGTAGTTGTGAGAATTATTATATATGTATTTTTTACAAATAAACTGTTGGAAAGGGGCTATAATTATACAAATATTCTATTATATTCAGGAAGATTCTTTTGAATAAATCTGCAAACCTTATTTAACAGATCAGGATTTTCATAGCTTAACATCCAAATCAAAACATATTAACAAATAAACAACATTTACTGGACTACAGGTTCCTGGCTTGGAATAGACATACAAATTATGTGACTGGTTTCAACATGTTTGTGAGCGCTCCACCCTTCCACTTACCTGAGACATTGGTTTGACAAAGTGACATGAAAACAAACCTGAAAAAACAACTTATTTTATTTAACGTTGAATTTGATGGACACTACACAGAAAAAAAATATAGATATAAGAGATAACATGATGTATAGAACGTCAAAAAAGAATTCGCTGTTTCTGATGGCTTGTTCAAAACCCATGTCGACAGACACGTCAATTTCGAGGAAACGTACAAGACGGAACCTACTGATAATATACGGTAGCTGTTTCTCTTACTGCATACATGTACATCTAGTTTATTCGAATATATGTATGACTGTCAAACGGTCAGTGCCAAATATTAATGCATGTTCAGGACATTAGTTTATTTAATTAGGTTATGATGGTGGGAAATTAAGGCATTGCACTAAACCGAAACGCGGGGTCTGTGTTTAAATGTGGTGGTTTCCAAGGAATCAAGTATACAACTATGGACAATGCGGACCACACCAAGAAACCGGGGTGAAACCCAGTGATGCGGAAGGATAAGTAGTTCCTGCCTCTTTAAAAGACACTCACCGCATGGTCCAATTTCCATTCAGTGGAAATTATTTCAGGGGTAGAGGGAAAGGTTTCGTAGAATTACAACCTCCAGGCGGAGAAAATGAACAGCCTTATTTTTTAGTGAGAGGAAGCGAAAGAAAACCGAAGGGCCATACCATAGGGGATGATCGACAGACATGGTCATCACGAGAACACAAAATTCAGTCTATGTTACAGAAGCAGAAATTAAAGTTTTCGGCTAAGTAACTCTCTTTTTCTGTGATAGCTTATGAAGAAAGTTTGCATTAACAGATTGAAGAAATAGATCGGCAAAGAAAGAAACACAATTAGTGACCATTGGTATGTCAATCGTCTGCTAGAAAACACGTCTAACAAATCGAACAAGATGTCGTCAATTACAATATCTAACATTTTTGTAATATACTCTCCTATATATTTGATTTTATTGATTTGAACAATGTATGTTTTGGTTCTGCTTGCAAAGATTTAATTTTTTTTGGTTTTTTCGTTCCTTATAAGAGACCAACTTCATTTGAGAAATGCATGTTTCATGGTTGTAAAAGAGTGGAAAATTTAAATGTTTTAGTGTTGTTACAAGAAAAAAGAGATCATGGCATTAAAAGGTCTTTTGAGTTCTTTAGTATCAACAGTTGATTCATGCCACATCTTCCATCTCCATAGTTTTTGTAGCAGTATTTTTGACGGCCTGTCTTCATAATGAAGTTAAAAGCATTGATAGCGGCTAGGTATAATATTTGTTAGATCATCAATGAAAGGACACTTATGTCACTTTGGAATCCATTTAGATAAAGCGAGCAGCCTATAACAGTTTAAATGCCGTTGGTTAGATCTAGCTGGGTATCGAACACATAGTTTACACACTCGGGACGTACAGACTTATTATTTACTAGGGAAAGGTAAGACAGAATATCGTGAACAGGCAGGTCAGGAATAAGGGAGGAATGTGACGAAGACAGAGGACGTCGAGTGAACTGAGTTTTTAAGTAGAGACACAGTTATACATGTAGCATAGACTCGACAACAGGTGAACGATTCGGTAGCAAGCGAGCGGCTACAACGGGATTTTTTTATTTGCAATAGACAGAGAAAGTATCAGAAATGGAAATCTACGTGTATTTGAAGAGCCCAAGACTGGCCGTGAAGCTATGCAGACGTGAGGCTAAACACACTAGGTTTAAGATTAGACCCACAATACTATTTCCGTTTTTTTCATTGCTTTAGAATTTAAAGACATTAAATCAAAAATCTGTAAAACATTGTCTGATAAAAACTAATGTTGAATATACATGTGAATATGTTGAATTATGATATGTTATCTGTATATTTTACGGAGTAACATCTCACCAAAGAAGACAGTAAACCTGAAATAATAAATAATTTAAATATTATAAAAATGACCTTTATGAATTAGTTATACAAGTAACTGACAAGTTCCAATTGAATGTGTTTATAATTACAACTTTATTTACCACATTCCCATGTGTCTAATATTCCGTTTTTATCATTTTTCTGCAGGTGCCTCACATCTTTAAAATTATATAATTACATTTATGATAAAAAATTTTTAACTAATTTATGATAAAAAAATCTTTGCTTTAATAATTTTCTGGTAAAACAAAGATTACGTTCTTTAAAATCTAAAGGCTGCAAAACGACCAAAAGGATCAGTTGAGAAATATATGCACCGTATGAAGGAGCAAAAGGAACATCGCCGTCAAGAAAGGGAAAATTGACAAAAAGAAATGAGAGATCGTCTTTCTTGTCGTATAGTTTGTTTTCTATTTTACATCCTGCAAAGGACAGCTGCTGCTGTCTTGATCAGCTTCTATCTAATTAAGTTTTGTGGGGGTAAATTTTAGTGACATATTTGGTGAAATCGGGGATATCACAAAAATATCGTTAAGATAGCGGTGATAATTATTTAATTTATCTATTAAACCAGATTTGGAAGGATCTTTGTTTGGCCATAAACTGGGATTCATAACAGTAAAATTATAAGTCTGCAATTAAGTGGCCCAGTTGTTAACCATAGGAATTCCTACAATCTGTAGATAAATTTTAAAGCCAAGCCTGGTGTAAATATTGTCAAGAAGAAAATTATTTTTATATTACTTCCATTTCTTTTATTAGTTAGCTTGCTGCTCTTCATATCTTCCGAAGTAAGTGGATGTAATTCTTAGTATTTCTTTTGAAAACTGGACGAGTTATCCAAAAGTTTGCATGTCATTGCATCTTCATGATTGAAGGTTTTTACTTTTGTTCTACTTTTTAATAATACTAAAGAAAATAAGATATAAACTTGATATTCAATTTTATTTAGTTATTTTTTTAATGTTTTTTCTGTATTTTGTGGGTAAAATAATGTTGTTGGAGATAAATTGGAAACCATACCTTTCACGAATTCACATAGATCGATTTCAACCCTTCAGACTTGACAATTTACAATTTCAAAACATCACGATTAGGAGTTATTTATCAATAATTGCTGTTATTTTAAGCTTTAAGCTCTGTCTACCTATCATTATTTGTTTTAATCAGAATCATTTTTCTTTAAAAAAAAACAAAGAAACTTTATGGCTTATTTGTTTCGTTAAAGAGAGGTGTCAACATAAGATTGATTGTTGATTGTTTGTTGCTTAACGTCCAGCGGCAAATATTTCATGCAAATTCAGGACGAGAAAAAGTTCAGTAATTACGAGTATCGTAAAGGGGATGGGATATGGCACAACAAGGCAACGGTTTTTGACTGCCACTGGAAAAACAGAATGATGGGTAAGGAAAAAACTTAGCCTTTAGTAGCGGCATATTAGCCTTCTCTTTTTCGAAAACTACAAAAGAGATATTTTACGTACATGGAGAGTTGCACTTTACAAACACGTCATCCTCTATTATCCACGGCCAAACTTTCCGTATTATAACCTGTCAACACTCCAAAAAGACGGCCTCACCTCTCCGCCACCTGGGGTTCGCGCTGGGTCAGCTCTGGGTCGAGCCCTGGAGACCGCTCCGGTGCCCAGTCCAACACACGTGAAAGATAATTGTATTGATATTCAACATAATATTATTTTTTTAAATTTAACTTTCAATTGATGTAAATATAGTTAAAGACTATCAAATAGGGAGAACTTGTCCAAATTTAAAAAGAAGATGTCCAACGTCATATTTCCTGTACTTGTTGGATTAATTAAAATTAAACTGGACGAAAAAAATATCGCAGTGAACGTAAAGGCTGAGAGAAAAGAAACCGTTTGGAGAAATTACCAGTCCCTAATGAAAACAAAACACCACATCGATGGACACCATACCGTGCGAAAGTGTAGGAAATGTACCATATACAAGTTCTACGGAAACGCTGGACAGTGCAAAGGATGTAGAAACCTTTAACAACAATGGACTGGATAATAGAGCAATCAAAGAACAATCGAAGAGGTTCTAGTAGAAATACTTTGAAGAACACTTGAGTGTACAGCAACCAACAACCCCCCTCGAGAAATCCCACAACAAACATATTTAACAGCCGGATGCTTGAAAAGGTTGACAGTCGATGTATGCAAGAAGATGTATACTTGCAATGACTGCAGATTGAAGCCAATCACCATGTTAACTTAGCACATCACGGGAGAACACAGCACGGAAGGAAGATGGAAAAGAAACTTCAGAATACGGTGCATCAGATGCTGATTCAGACAACAATCATACGAGCCCAAAGGGAATAGATTTGGATAATGGATCAGAAGAATCAAACGAGAGTACCGATAAAGAAGATTAGTGGCAAGATTGTTCCCCTTGAAATGTTATTATGTACTAAACGTTTGAATTACACCAACCAGTTACGAAGAAAAAGTAACGGAATTTCAAGTGGACGGATCCAACGGAGAGGAAGCCCGTCATGCAACTTGTATACAGAGAAATGATGGAAGCTTATAGGACCAGCCGAGCAACCATTACTTAAATGTCGTTTTTTTTAGCACCAGGCTTCCACTGTTCACAATTGCTTAAGTAGGACATACTGCATGGCTATGTCTAATGGTATGTGATTTCAAATTAGATTCGTTGTTAAAGTTTCATGGTGTTTTCCATTATTTGATTCTCACCAACGTCCTCGTGATTGATATGTATCTGTATAAATGTCTCTGAAAATACTTAAACGAGAATTGTGAGCGAGGGGTTATTGAAAAGAAATTTGGTCCCTTTTTATCATAAATTTTAGTGCGTTTACAACCCTGCTCATTTTCAAGTCCAAATCTAAAAGGGGAGTACAATCATTATTGATATTAGATTTATTCAAGGTACGTGCTTTTGGATAGAGTAAGGGTAAATTTCCTCCGCACATTATTGAAACTGCGAGTTATTTAAAGCTAATACATCATCCAGATCTTAAAGTATTACTAACTTTTCCACTAAATCCGGTATTAAAGGGACATTTTGAATTTTTTGGCTGTCTAAGCAATTACCCTATCTTTTCTTCTTTATATTTCAGATAATTTAAAATTTATCATTTGTTGCAGTTTTTCAATTTTGTTAGGTGTTTTCCATTACAACTATCGCTTATGTAATAATTAACTAGCGTTTATGTCCATCTTAACTATTTCGTACTACAAATTTTTAGGAATTGATTATATATTACGCAAGATATTCGACACGAATATCTTAATATTAAACGAAATTAAATGAGAAATGATCATATACCATATTTTCTGTTTCTTTAAAAACTGAACGTAAGTTAATGCTTAAAACCTGCTAAAAGTACGACGGTCAATATACTGTCATTCGGTGTCATATCAGTCTATTCAAACAGAGAATCGGAAATGTTTTTGTTGTAGAGGTTAGAGTATTTCATCGAAACGCTAAAATAAGAAGACAATAGGCGTGGAAAACATTCAATTTAGATACTAATTACATTATATTTAATGATATGTTCTTCGGTAAGCTTTGTCATACAGATATTAAAATATCGAATGAGTCGTGTTATCACCGGTGCGAAAAAATAATAATCACACCTTGTTCAGGCAGTTTTCATCTTCTTAAAAGGCTGTTCACAACAAGTAAAAAGGTATAAATCTTTCTTAAGTGGTATTCATAAAACATCTTAACTTAAGAGTTTCCTAAGGAAAATGTTAGATTTATGAAACTCCGCCCACATTACTTAAATGGTATTCAGAAAAAAAAATATTTATATATTTCCTCACAAGTCCAGTAAGTGTAAATTTTGTAGAAACCCTTTTCACGTCATGGTTTTATTTTCATTCCGATCGACATATTGATATCATGAAGTATGTGTGTATGCTGTGTTGTGGCAATGCAAAACCCACATCATGCATTTGACTTGTTCCATTTCTTTTATTAGTTAGCTTGCTGTTCTTCATATCTTCCGACGTAAGTGGATGTAATTCATTTTAATTCTAAGTATTTCTTTTGAAAACTGGACGAGTTCTCAAAAATTTTGCATGTCATTGCATCTTTATGATTGAAAGTTTTTACATGTAACTGATATTTCAATGTTGAAGAAATGTTCTTAGATTTAATCCCTCATTACTAACCTTCCTGAGATAATAAATACACCGGGCGAGCTACATATTATGTTATCTATAATAATGGTTTCCGATGAAAAAAAGCTTAATTCACATATGCATGATATATACTCTACAATTTTGTAACAGTAGCATGTGAGATAAGAGGCTAATTTGGTCTCGTAAGAAATCGCCTAATTTCGGTGAATTTACTGCTTGCCAACACTCTTATGTGAAGAAAAAACAACTTTTATTTGTTCTACTTTTTAAAATGCTAAAGAAAATAAGATGTAAGTTGATATTTAATTTTATTTAGTTATTTTTTAATATTTTTCTGTATTTTGTGGCTAAATTGATGTTGTTGAAGATAAATTGGAAACCATACCCTTCACGAATTCAAATAGATCGATTTCAACCCTTCAGACTTGACAATTTACAATTTCAAAACATCACGATTAGGAGTTATTTATCAATAATTGCTGTTATTTTAAGCTTTAAGCTTTGTCTACCTATCATTATTTGTTTTAATCAGAATCATTTTTCTTAAAAAAAAAAACAAAGAAACTTTATGGCTTATTTGTTTCGTTAAATAGAGGTGCCAACATACGATTGATTGTTGATTGTTTGTTGCTTAACGTCCAGTGGCAAATATTTCATGCATATTCAGGACGAGAACAAGTTCAGTAATAATGAGTATATTAAAGGGGATGGGATAGGGTACAACAGGTCAACGGTTTTTGACTGCCAGTGGAAAAAGGGACTGTTGGGTAGGGACAATAAATTTAGCCTTTGTAGCATCATATTAGCCTTCTCTTTTTCGAAAACTACAAAAGAGATATTTTACATACAAGGAAAGTTGCACTTTACAAACACGTCATCCTCTATGGTCCAGGGTAGAATATGGGTGCATTTCAGGTCGGATTTTTCAGAAGGATTTCAGGAGGACTGGACGTAACGTCACAGGTGACGTCACCGGAAGTCACGTGGACCGAAAATGACGTCACCGGAAGTCACGTGGACCGGAAATGACGTCAACGGAAGTCACATGAACCGGAAGTCACATGACGTCATGTATGACGTCACCTATGACGTCACTGAACGCCATTGTTTTCCAGCGCTTTTCGGTTTTTCGGGAATTCTCGGGTATGTTCGTGAATGTTCGAGATCTCTCGGATGTTTTGGAGGTGGGGCGAAGCCCTTGTACTAGGGGTGGATTTCTGAGCATGCGCGAGCAAAAGCGCGCCATTTTTTCCAGCGTTTTTTTCGTTTTTCGGTGTTTTTCATTATATGTTCGTGAATGTTCGAGATGTCTTTAGTGTTATGGTATGAGGGCGTAGCCCTTGTATGAGGGGTGGATTTATTCGCATGTGCGAGCGGAAGGAGCATTGTTTTTCGTCGTTGTTTTAAAGGGACCTCACTCTATTTTCCCGCGCTTTTTTGTTTTTTCGGGAATAGTCGGGTATGAACGTGGATGTTCGAGATTTCTTTGGTGTTATGGGTGTAAGGGCGAAGCCCT
>JAULBM010336365.1:0-12783 GCA_032357055.1 Geukensia granosissima
TATTTCTTTAATTGCCCCCTATACAATGATAATCGTGACACGATGTTGAACAATCTTCAGTGGTTACCGGAACATATCATTATTAACGTTAATTTGCTAACGCGTGGCAGCGATGAACTATCGGAACAAGAAAACATATCTTTACTCAAAGAAGTGTTTAAGTATATTAAGGGTTCAAGAAGGTTTCTTATTACGTAAATTTGTAATGCGATTTATTTGCACTTGTCGTCGTACTCGCTCATAACTATTTCAATTTTCTTGATAATTTTGTTTATCCAAATTATATCTTCATTATTGTAATCATTTTATGTATGAAAAGTTATAACTGTGCATGCATGCTCTATGTATATTCTTCTTATTGTTTAACCTTTATAAGGGAGAAGACTGCATAAGTTTGCAAAACTTGTGTCTAATCCCATTTGTTTCTTTATGAGCAAATAAAATTGTCATAAACTAAAAAAAAAAAACGGGAATGGATCACATTCTATATTTACGAAGGGCTTATACATGTTTATTTTAACACTTATCTACGTATTGCTGTATTTGATTTAACAGTAGATAATTGTAATTCACACATATGACACGCGCTATTTAAATTTAATCCTATTACGGACTGTCAAATGAGAATTAACTGATTAATGATAAGACTGATTATAGTGTTTAAACATTTATCTTTCTGAAACATTAAATTTTTATTTTCATTTTTATGAATAAATTTAACGACCGTTGGTTATTCCTTTGCTACTCCTTCTTTAATTATCCTTACTCCAGTTGTTAGCGTAGTAATTTAATAGTTTAAGATATATATAGAAAAGTAAATAAAATAGAAATTTATATCGTTATAATAGTCATTCGAAATTATGTTTGACAAGATTAAATAGATAAGGTATTTTTCTTAATATGAATATATTTGGATTGTTTTAAACTATAAAATTAAACAAAACACCAATAAAATTAACCTTAACATACGTGAAAAATATTATTGGGTTATAGTTAATTAATACTTGCAAGTAATACAGCAACAGAACAGGCAACAACTATTTCGCAAAAAAAAAAAAACAACAACAACAACAACAAAGCAAAAACAATAATAATATTAATAAAGTCAACAACAACACCAAAAACACAAAACAAAAACAAAACAAAACAATAATGATGAAGCCAAAATATTAATATTTTGAAGTTATTAAAATCCTCGGTCATAAGAACTCGTTGAGCAGAAGCA
This sequence comes from Geukensia granosissima, assembly GCA_032357055.1. Classification (NCBI taxonomy): domain Eukaryota; kingdom Metazoa; phylum Mollusca; class Bivalvia; order Mytilida; family Mytilidae; genus Geukensia; species Geukensia granosissima. The sequence continues at coordinate 1,226 of JAULBM010336365.1, forward strand.
CGACCGAAAAAAAACTTCAGACTTGATTATACAAGCAATTAAATTAAATTTTCCTTTTCAATAAAGCGCACGACTTAATGTAAATAACACAAATGATTTCAGCAGATTTTTTATAATGATATAGTTCTCACGACTTTCTTTTCATTGTCTGATTTTCGTCAATTGTATATTTATAAAACTCGCTCTGGTAATTAGTTAAAACGATTTGAATTCCCGCCGAGCAAGGAGGGAAATTCTTCCAAGTAACAATTTGTTGACAAATTGACTATAAAGGTCTCGTAGCAGTGCTGTATCGGACCGGCTTGCTTTAAAGAAAGAAAAAGTTACTCGATTAAGTCAATAGTATATTGATTAGGTTTTACATCGACAATGTCATTGTTATCCCAAGGTAAATAATTTTCTTCTTAAGCCGATGAAAGTCACCATAATAAACACTTGACGGTACTCTATTACCTTTGGTGAATAAACAGTTAGTTATTTGATTCTGAATTCAAGTAAATACACTGTTTCAAAGCTTTGAAAATTGGTGAAATACCAGATAACACAAGAACCTACAATTACAAACTAAAATTTCTGCAGTTTGAAACTTTCTATTGTGATTTTTGTCTTTAGATCTTTTGTATTTTTATGGTGGGAAAAGAAAATATTGATAAAGAATTGTGTCGTTGTAACTCTTTTAGGGGGCAAATTCAGGTCAGTCTAGAATCATGCCTTACTTTTCTCGTCAGTCTGTAGAATCATATCTTACTTTTCTCTTATGTATTTAATATGACGGAGATGCATTTAATTTTAGTTTATTCTTTTGTCTTGCCTGCTGAAGACTGACAAGCGGAGCTCAGATCGACAGAATGACAAAATTGAAAGATATCGATTTCCTATAGACAAAGATGACAAAGACAATATATATTTTATAGTTGTACAAATAATAGATTGTAGATCAATGCCAGTATGTCAGTTAAAATATACGAGGAGAAACACAAAATGTAAAATATATTTGCAATATTTAAAGCTCAAATAACTTCTAATCATTCATGTTTTCACCATATTCTGCTTAATTGGCTGGTGTGGCACACATGAGACATCCCGATTGAAGAATGTTGCATCAGTTCTGAGGCATTTGTTTGAAATTTTACGATAAAAGTTAAAACAAATAACAAAGAAATACCAGTTCCCAAAACAAGAAGTGTATAAATGAAAAAAAAACAAAAAAAACATGGCATAAAAAATATCAGCAAGTCGAACAAGAGTACTCAGAAACGTTTTAAGAAACAAAAGTTTATTAGAAGATTGGCGAGTTTAATGCCAGACAGAATGTCGTGGCTGTGACATCAATAGATTTTAACCAAGTAGTGGTGGTTGATGGTGTTTTACGTCCTACACAGCAAATTAATGCTCTCAGTCGGACGGATTTAACCAAGTATAGGTCTTATCGAAATATATAGACATAAGGACATACCATTTAACATGAAGGGGTTTCAAGGTATTTGAAGAGTATATTTCCAACGTGACAAAAACATTGACGTATTAAGTTCATATATATTTTCTTATAACGGTATGTCAGGATATTTTTCACGTCCAGTCAACTATTTTTTTCAAGATTCAGAACCAGAATATTTAGGGGAAAAGATGGTCCACTCTATACGTTCCCATAATGTTCATCAATACCGACATTCCAGCACTCCCAGGGTATTCAATGCTCCTGGACTGAGCTGATGTTCCTTTATTGAAACCATCCCATTAAAACGATTGCTTTCATCAAAAAGTTATTTATAAATTTACTTATAATAATAATAATAATTATTATTATTATTATTATTATTATTATTATTGAAATGTCAGGATTGTCACAAACCGCTTTGGGGGTTTGCGTCACTATCCAAATATTCCGCATCATCCTAATATTACGGAATTTCTACACAGTTCCTAATATGTATTTACATTTATTTATTTTTGGGGGGATATGAACTTTGAATATCTCGCATTTACATTGTTCTCTTGATTTATACATTTCTTGAAAAAGTCAACACCTTTGTTATCAAATAACGGGACCATGATAATACATACGATACATACCCCGGTACAAATAATTCTTAAATAAAAAAAATATGACACACGACAATAATATATAATATACATGTATAACAATCAAATAATATTTGAAAATAGTTATATTTACACAATTTGTTAGAATATGGATAATGAAAGGTTCAATCAAGTGTAACTTAGATAGGAGCAGCTGTTACCCAATGGGATACATGTACGTATACCTCGTCTTGCTCGGTTTCTTAGCCTCATACAAAAAGTTGATATTTCAGACAACGGCCTAATATTGTTCATACCACACTACAAAAATAATTGTGTTAACATGATTGTAATTGAGCCCCTGTACTGCCAGGGACTTGGGAATACCACTGAACTGCAGAATTCAACCTATATACATAGTATAGAAAACTAATTAAGCCGAATAATGTCTTTCTAAACCACCAGGTTTGTCTCTATAGAAATATGTTTTAATATAAAAAACAAGAGACGTCTAGTAATGGTCATTATGGCTGCCATCCACCAAAATCAAATTACAAATAATTTTAAGGTTACAGGTTACTGTTTGGTCTTTTATTAAACATTTAAAGCAGGGTGTAAATAGGCCACGAAAAACTATTAAAAATAACAATTATCGACCAATTAAAACGAGCGACAATACAACATGAAAACTAGTACAATCACTGCATAGGTTGTAGGTTCCTGGTTTGAGATAAATAAAAAGGGCGTTTTTCATCATAGCGAATTATTCTCAATAAATAATACCACAAGTTACCTGTTATACAGATAAAGGTGTCTAAATAGTGAGTGCTCGCCAAAATTACCTAATATTTATGTCAATTTTTGACGAGCTGCTGTTCTCTGTTTTATACAGAGGCCCCCGTATGCAGCAAATCATCATACAGTCTGTACAGTATAATGCATAGTGGTCTGAAATTCAATAATTAATTCTTCATTATTTTATAACTACATTAAAATTTTTACATTTTAACCACACTCGTAACAGTTTTCTGTGGTTTACAATGCATTTATTGGAAATATAAATCTCAATTTTGAATTTAATGCACTTTGACTTTACTTAATATAAATCCATTGAAAAATAAAGGGATCACGTCGGTGGTATAAAGTAAATATACCATTAGCTGACCTCGAATGTTGAAGGGATTTGCCGGGTCAGACCAAAGATATTACAATTGATATTTGGTTCTTGTTAAGCAAGCGGAATTTAGGAATAAAAGCAAAGACTGGTCGACCAAGAGTCAGAATAATGTGTCCAAGTAAAGTAACTATTGCCGTTTCATGACTTAGCCAGTTAAGAATATTTGTCTAGTTAAAAGCAGGGATCATTCATTATATGCACTCATTAATATTCTGTTGTCCTGAATATGCATGAAACACTTGTTGCTGGAATTTAAGCAATGTGGGCAATTTTAACGGAATTAGCAATCCATTTTTCCATTTTCAAAAAACATTAAATAAATGCATGATGTTTATCTTCCGCCCTGTATGATTCTTTTGTGGATCACTGCGTTGCAGGAAACACGTTTATGCCTGACTGTTTTACGATTACAGGCCAGTTTCGCTCCAAGGTTTTTCGGACATAATCCCTGGACGTAAGATGTTTTTTTAAGAAGGCAGGGACAGTTTACATTTACACGAGTGTTCAGCCCGTTTTAATGTGGTCCGTATTTTTTATAAATTTTGTGTTGTGTTTCTATTTTCTTTCGTCTTTGTCTTGTTCTTGGGTTTGTCATGTCAGTTGAGTTGTCTCCTCTTGATTGGGGCAAAGTTTTCTCGACTCACCTGCTGGCGTTCTATAGTGTTTTCAAGAATAAAACGAAGTCATGACTTTTAAACCCGACGTTTTGCATTTGTAGTAGATTTATGCAAAGGAACCACGGTTGGGCAAACGAAAAGGGTGTATCATAGTTAATTCTAAGAAATTTCGCAATGAGAAAGAAAATTGACAGAGAACAGACATTTTCCAAGAAATGTTGTCTTTATTTTATATAGAAAAAATATATAAAAATATAATTACCGATTGAAATATCAAAGATATGATAACAAATTACCTGTGTAACGTTTTATAATAACAACTCAAAGATAGATAAAAAGTAGAGAAAACCGGGTATAGAGATAGTTTAACACGTATTTTTTGTTCATTCAATATGAAATGTATCGACTTTATTTGTCCCATACAACTGCTAAACCCCGCCTCCTTTACATCACATCTTCTTAATTTTGTTTATCAAACCTCTTCAGACGTAAATCGACGTTTGTCAGAAGATTTAAGAGATGCAGTTTACAAATACAACGAAGAAAGGATGAATGGTTGTTTTCAAACAGAGGGCTGTTGACCCGGGGTTGAAGTACCGAAACTGGCGTCTGGCGAATATGTCCGTCTGTCAGCCATTAATGTGAACAATAAGTGTTTTAAAATGAGGAAAATTTATTGTAATATCAACTCCTTGACTTTAATGTGTCAATGATTCAATATTTATATATCTATTGTGATTTTACCGTTAAGATCAATATATTTTCATCATTACCAATGTAAGACAGGCAGGAGATTTACAATTCTGATAATAAAACCATTTTATTCAATTAGTTATGACCGAGTATTTGAAAATAATTCTTAAATCAGTAGATTTATACTGAAATGTCAAAGCATGAAGGTCATTTGTGGCTTTTTCCTTCTAATGAATAAGGCCATATTCGCTTGGCGATTGAATGCATTTGATCTATTGAAATATACGCGAAATGTCAGACGCAACAACTTAAAATCTTATACTTCTCTTTGCCTCGAAATTTCAATTTTCCATACTTAAAGAGTAACATCCCGGCATCAACAGCGTATACATATTAAATTTTTATCCTTTTAAGCTTTTATTCATTTCAATGAATTCATTGATGGGGCTCAGCTGTTGATTAAAAAGTAACAAGCAAGGGTATATTGCTCCTCGGCTAAAGTCATGTTGGCTCCATGGCCATGAGGCCATTTTGGAGAGTCCGTTGCTTAGACGACGATACCTTTTATCAGAGTATCCATTTTAGGTCAGTGCTGCCCGATTTTTCCATTAGGAGATTAATCCATAGTGAAAATTTTATTATCTTCATATAGAGACCATGAAAACAGCCCAAACGTGTAAGTTAAAACCAAATAAAGGAGTCTTCAGTAATTGATACATATCCACACCCTAAGGCAAGCTATAAAAGGCTATAAAATCAAAATATAACAAATAGGTCAGACAAAAGTACACGTAAAACAAGTAAAACTAACATTAAAACAATGATATCGTTCCTAAATTGGAACAGGCACATAAAGTATGTGGCGGGGTTAAACATTGTTATGAGAACTTAACTCCTCATTGTAATAAGTAAAAAGTTTCATTTGTTAATTAGACATTGTTACGTTTAAATAAGTATTTAATGTGCTTTATTTTCTCATTTAGCTATGAAACCGGCTCTAAGAAAAGGAATTCATCATCCTGCATATCACAGGCTCTCTCTTTTCAGAAGACATAGCTATGAGAAGCACTTACATATCATTTTCTTAGTATTTCTTGTTCCTTGTGTCTGTTAAATAAGTGTTGTTTTATCATGTATTTGCGATTTCCTCATCTATATTTAGAGCTAATAATATATATTTTTTTCAAACTATTCTGTTTTTGATTTGTGGTGATTTGTGGCCCCTTACCACACGTTTCTTGCTTTTAAGTTGCGGAATAGATGTAATTCCTAGATACTTAATGAATATTAAGCGCCTACGGGTATACAGATTCAAACTGTAACTTTTCTTGTATTATAGCGATATTTCATCAAATATGCTGCACCCCGCAAAGGTTGTGCCGGGGAAATAATAGGCACTAGGTATCTCCTTCCTGGAGGAAATAGTCCTCTGAAAGGGGCGTCCCTGATTGTAAATTCACAATCCATCCGAAGGGAGACGTAAAAGACGCCCCGTGTTTAGGAAATGCCACGTCCTAAGCACGCTAAAGACCCCTTGTAACAGCTCATTTTGAGTGGTCAGTTTGCTGCCTGTTACAAGGCTAAATTTTCCGCCCCTATCTAACCCGCAATTTTTCCAGTGGCATTTAAAAAGTCCCTCCTTACCGGTCCCTTGCTCACAGCATTCATATTGATTTCTTGTTTGTCAAATTGTTTCCATCCTGAACATGCACGAAATATTTGCCACTGGACGTTAAGCAACAATCAATCAATCAATCAATCAGTTCAAGATGTTATTTTTCTATAAAATTTTGTTAATTTCACAGTAGAAAATTATATTTTGTAATTTACTTTTAAAAATGATTTCATGACTACAGTTAAAAATTATTTTTTTACATGAAACAGTAGGAAATTTTACAGTTGTCTCAATACTTTGGACCGAAGTCTGTAACAGTCTATCAATTAATATGAATATATAAAGAATATGGGATAAATATGAGAATGAAAAGGTATCGGGTAAATTAATGTCAGAGAGACTGCACTCCAATCACAAGAAAATCAGAGGAATTCACAAATCTAGAGGTCTCCACAAGGCCTTCAACAAGGACGGAATACCACTTTTTGAAAAACTCTAAATCGCCCCAAATATAAATATCACCTATGCGTTAATTAATACTGCTCTTACCTGAATATTATCAAAATGTACATATAACAGAAAAATAAACACGACCACAATTCCTGACTTGGGACAGCCTCATGAGACATGTGGTGGGGTTAAAATAGTTAAGTGGGATCCCAACCCTCACCAATCTCAGTCTATGCTTCAACGCATCCCAATCATACCACCAGTGTCTTTTCACAATTTTAATTTTCTGAATATTACACGTGCATGTCATAAAAGAGATCTTCACAATAAACAATCTGTCAAACTTAAAAAAGGCAAAACACCAAAGAAACTTTTGGATATCAGGAACAACCTTATTCCTGATTTATGATTTAAATGAATTTGAGTTTCTGGGAAGAATTTATGCAAAATTCACAACTAAGCAATCCTTCTTTGATAATTACAAATATGCCCTAAAACACGTAATCAATTCTAAATTTTGTTGTATGCATTTTTCTTTACCTAAAAGTATTCAATGCAATTGTTAAACTCGTATGCAACATGCATATTGCCGTTTTGTCCTTTCGTCCGTCCGCCTGAGCTTCCGAAACAAACCAGTGTCTGGATAATAAATTTTGTTTTTTAACGTGAATGTTTTGATATTAAAGAGGCAAGTTGATTTTCAAACTATGACAGTTTCGCCAAACTGACAAAGGCGTTATTTCATAATGATACATTTGCGTTGTTTATTCAAACACATCTTCCCATTCTTTGGTAATTTTGTATTCTGAAATAAGAACCACTTTGACTGTTTCAGTGTTCATAAATTATGACACTTGATAATTGAAAAAAAACTGTTAGATTTCTCGTGTTAAAATGACAAAAATGTATTTTCTTCAGGTATGGTCCGATAAATAGCAAGTAGAAACTTTTTGTTGAAGGTATCCTATTGTAGAGTGTAGCTTTCACTTATCACTGAATGACTTACAGAGGCTTTCAAGATGAAGATCAGCAAAAAGAGCGATATTCCCTGACAAATTGATAATTTCAGTGTTGTATTATTTGGTTCTCATGTATGTTATCATATCCGTTTCATCATTAGCCTACCTGAACCAAAAGGTCATAATAAATGTTAACTAAAATTAATTTGGCCATTGTCATCATTTTTCGTCCGTCGTTTATCGTCGTCAACATTTTGCATTCCAAGGTGAATACCAGTAGTAGATGCTGAACAACAGTTTTACGTTGATGGCGATCCGTCATCAAACATTTCTCCCAGCTGAGGACCGAGTTACAAGAAGCTAGCCCAAACCTTTAATATCAGTTTCCGTTACATAAATGATGTTATTTCACTGATCAATTCTGAATTCGGTGATTTCCTTCATCTAGTCTACCAACAAAAACAAATTTGAGGAATTTTAACAAGGTATAATAATGGCTTTTTTTTGCGCAGAAACCTCTACATTTTGAATATTGAGCTTTGGTGCTGTCTCCTTGACAATTACGCGGTAGACGTTAAGGACATATGACTAGGGGAGCTCGCATGCATGAAAAGTCGATAAACTTGAACTAACATAAGAGAGAACGAGCTAATGGTCAAACATAACAATGGATGTCAATAACGGTAAATAATTGGATCCAAAAACCTCTATATCTTAGTGACCAAACGGAAAACATTTTAGCGCTGTCATGGTTGTACATGTTATTGCATATCAAGAAATTGTACAGCGCTGTTTTCCGGGGATATTGTATTCGACTAAAAGATTTTGTAAAATGTACGTAGAGTAGTCATGGATCACCCAAATGAGTATAAATACGGTTTCCATCAACGTTGCAAACGAAATTGATAAAGCAAAATGTCACTAGGGCAAACTGAATTTTCCTAATACTGGTACAATGTAAGACAAACAGTGTCCTGTGATAAAGAGTCCTTCCTTTCATATATCTCTTATGGAAAACCAAGAGGACAAGTTTAAAACATGAAGGCTTCTGCCAATAATATTTCCTCATAATTTTTTCTGTTTTAAGACAGATACGACTGACACACGAGCAAATTGGACTAGTTACCACATTAATAATGCCAAAGCCACGACCCCTTCCAGAAATGGAAACTTAACTTGGGAATATAGTCTTTGCTGTTATCATAAATCTGAAATAAGAAAAAATCTAATTTACATAAAAAGCTAGCGTTTTAAATTCCAACAAGTATTATTTTATTTAATTTATTTTTTTGGCTTTTTTAAATTTAAAGAAAGAAGTCTGGAATAAATAAATTACATCCGATGTTATTCGCTAATATGATGGTATTGATACTTTTTAATGGGTTTTATTGCAGAAGTTTTATAATCAATATTAACTCGAATTAGCTGATAATACTTAAATTAATCAGTACTAAATTAATTGGCAAAATCAAAAGAAACATCAATATTGGCTTTTATAGTATATCAAATATTCTACCGAAGAAAAATACTCGTTCTCCAAAACTTCTTTCAGTCTGCAGTGAACAAATGTACAATGCAGAGTTGAACAGTTTTAATAAAAAGTCAACTGTAAGAACAATGGATACAGTGCAATATTCACAAAAACAAAGAAGACCATCACAAAAGCGCGACACAAAACATCATGACCGCAGGAAATCCTCGACTGTTCTACTGCAGGATATGATAGAAAAATGGTAAGATATTTTTCAACTTATTTAGATATATCCAAATATTCAGTTTTCATATCGAACTGGTGTGATAGAATCGACACTACACGCTTGTTTATGTAGTTGTTTTGGGGTTTTTTGCCACTTGTGTGTATTTTTGATATGTTCCCGTGTAAAAGTGAAATTGTAAGCCACTGATATTTTTTTTTACAATAGGGATTGTAAAAATACAATACGATTTACAATGTTTTGTCCAATTCTTAAAGAATAATTTAGGCGTTATAAGTTAAATATCGTCTGTAACCCCTCTTAATAGTGACGTCCTCAAAATTATTAACGTAAAAAGAAGATACTTTTGGGGAACGCCTGAATATAAATGTAACACTGTATAAAAATGAAGTTAATTATATTCAAATCAGTATGTACAATAAAACGGAATAAATAGTGGTTAGGATGACATCCGTTAAGTAGAGGAGGCAATCGCGGTGTCAGCTATTTGTACAGAAAATGTTCATGTGTTTTCATAGAAGAGTTTCACGGATACATGGGCAATATATCCAAACAATATTGTAAGTTTGATAATCATATTTAAAAAAAAAATTAATATGAATAAGGAATAACAATAACATCTAGCCCAGAAGAGAAAGAAAACACTTTTCATTTATTTTTATTTATTTGTGTTTTGTTTATTTTTCACATGGAAATGAAATGTCGGATATCACATGTAGTCTATTTGTCTATAACTATTTGCGATTTACATCTTTTTAATGATAAAATCCATGATGACGACGAGGTATGTTAACGGTGTAATAGTATTTTCGCATTTTACGATGTCTTGTCTTTTGATTATAGGACCGCCTCGGGGGTGTAATGGTTAGCGTGCTCGCATTGAGTGCGAAAGGTCGTGGGTTTAATCCCCGACTGGGTCAAATCAAATACAAACAATTGGTATTTGATGCTTCTCCGCTAAGCACGCAGCATTTAGACGTAAGAGCAATTACTAGTCTGCCCCGAGTCAGAATAATGTGTCTGGCTAAAGTGGCATGTCTTCCTGTGGACTGTTGCTTTCGTTAGCTAGCATGTTAAAAATCTTGCTCATAGTGTCGTCTTATACCATGCGAGCTAATCCACCTCCACTCATTAATAAGCTCTCATCTTGAATATGCATGAAATATTTTTCACTGAACGTTAAGCCACAGTCAATCAATCAATCAAACAATCTTTTGACTGTTCACCTGAAACACAGAACATGATTTTAAGATAAGATATTATTAAGGATTTCCATTTTTTTTTAAATACAGAGTACATTATACTGAAATATAAAAACATGTCCTAACGTCAAAATGTAAAATGAATCAAACCATGATATTTTCTTACAATCGGAACACGCTCGTATATTTCCGTCATTCTTCACTTTACCGGATTTTATGACGGAAATGGCCGATGTGATCAGATTGATTTTCTTATTCAATGACTTAACGCTATTGAACATTCTCGTTATTTTTCTTCCCAGTTTAAACATATAATCTATATTATTACATAAAATTTATACCACTCTTTTGTTATTCAATCAAATCTATTGAAGCTTAATAATATTAATTAAGTAACTTAATTCAAATTGCGTGTATTCTTGCAAACTTATAAAGAAATCAAATATCGGCGAAGTTGATTTTAATTATAAAATCTATTGATGTATTATATGAATTCACCCTTGCGTCAATACATGTTCAATCGCTATCACTCTGATGACGTATGGTAGATTCCTTTTGGGTCATTTTAAGTCATTATTTCAAAGCGGGTATATTGTTGTTGTTTCTTTTATTTCGAGCTCATTTTAAGTACATGGGGTGGAGATAATCGCTGTATCGTGTATTGTTCAGATTGATTGTTGCTTAACGCCCCGTGGCAAATATTTCATGCATATTCAGGACGATAGCATAATAATGAATAATGATGATGAACCTTGCTTTGTACTAGACCTGCACGCTGAGCCGAAATTTTAACGTGCTACCTCACGAAAGCAACAGTCCGCAGGAAGACATGCCACTTTACCCAAACACATTATTCTGGCTCTGGGCCGACCAGTTTTTGCATCTTACTCTTTAATGCTGCGTGCTCAGCGGAGAAGCAGCAAATACCAATTTTAACTTATTTTGTTTGACCCGACCGGGGATCGAACCCACGACCTTCCGCAGGCGAGGCGAGCACTCTAACCATGATACCACCGAGGCGTTTTTGCGTTGTACTTACTTTAAACTTATTTTATTGTCAAATAACATAGACAATTGGATAAGACACAAGTTATTAAAACTTATTGAT
>JAULBM010336375.1:0-22816 GCA_032357055.1 Geukensia granosissima
GGTGTGATACCTATTTTGCCGTATGTCTTATGGACTTTGATTTGTTCGGTAATTGTGTTATATACTTTATTTTATATACATTATGTCTTCAAGGTTATCACCAGAAGAATATTATATGCATATAAACAGGGACAGTTACAAGGCATTTTAAATGGGACTGAAATCCGTTGTTTGAAAATAAGAGGTTTGATTTCTAATTCTTTAAAAAACAAATATTTATTTGATTAAGTTTTTATTGTAAAAATCGCATATAACCTTAAAAGATTGCTATATGGCTCAAGTTTTTTTCATCACATGTCATACATTTATACAGTTAATTTGTCATGCATTTGTTAAATGAGTTGATATTTGTTGTTTATGTTTTTTCTTCTTCAGGGGCCACCCATTGGAATAATAAACGTTCTATACACTGTACATACAATGCCGAAATAACTGTTCTTGATTTGTTGACAAATTTCAAATATTATGTTATTCATAGACGTAAACAACAATAATCTGCAGTCAATTATGTCAGCTGAATCATTTTGTAACGTATTTCGGGACCAGCTTTACGCATCTCAACCCAACCCTAACCTCTATGACAAAAATAAGAAAACATCGTAGAAATTATTTCAATCTTTGAAGCAATTTACACGACCTAATATCCCGTGCCTCATAAACATTCACCAGAAGTAACATTTCCACTCTTTCATGTAAAACATGTTTTGTGAAAAGTAAATAACATGAATTTGACAAAACAAAATTTATCGTTACAGTTTTTTTGCTTTATTTTACCTTTTGGCACAAAGGTTTATTGATCAATTGATTGTGGCAAATATTGATGGCCTCAGCGTATTAAGAACTGATGATGAATGAACCCGCTATGTACATGACCTAAACACTAAGCCATTGTTTACTTGCTATCTCACGAAAGCAACATTGCGAAGGAAGATATGTCATTTTTCACAGACATATTATTTTGACTCGGCCGACCAACCTTTGTTCTTATTTATAAATACTATGATTGTATATTAATATTAGGTACAGTCTAAGATATAGATTAAAAATGTCATTACTTGCGGTTAGTTGTAAAATTCAAGATAGCTAATTGATTAATTTCAAAATCGATACTAATCATTTTTAATGGAATATGGCATGCTCTTCCTTAAAGATAGAACCCATATTTTTTTCACGTCACATGATATGGTGAAAAGTTACTTACAATGATTCAAGGTCAGATGACCTATTAAACAAACCGCTAGGTAATGTTGTCAGCTGGTTATTACTCAGATCGCTGTAAGAAAATTATAAAGGTATTATGTATTATTAATTTATGTTTTCCTGTTTGCACTGGACTACCCTTTATCAATGTTGATTTTAATATTTGAAGGAATACTTATCAATATTACGTAATGTCGGTCATTTATGGTGTCCTTTTTTTCTTAGTTTCAGTAATAAGGCGTTTTGGTTGGCTCTTTGGTGTTAACATCGCTTTCTCCTTTATTATTATAATTAATTCGCATAAATTTACGAAGTTTTTAATATCGTGACATTTTATCTGTTTCAATAAATCCTGACCTCTTCTCGATTGTTCTCATGAAATAGTAATCCTCATGCGTTTACATTTATGAAGTATGGAAACTACTATGATATCATAAGTTTTGGTCGTCTTATGAGATGGTATTAAATTAAAGACATTTTAAGGTTAATAACGAAGGGAAAGACATTGCTTATTTTACATTCTTAAAGTAAATGTGTTTAAATAAAACATGGGGTGACAAATATTAATTATAGTATGCCGATTAACAAAACTTTTACTGCAACTGTCCATTTTATCTATTTTGTACTAAGAACATTGTAAATTTTGGGTGAAAACTTTAATAAGTTTGAGAACCTACCTGTTATTACGTTTACATTTTGCAATACAATGGCGGACAAAAAGTATCTTCGGTGATCACAATGAGCAATTTGTATCTGGTTGACGTTTTGTTCATTTGTGTTAAACTGCAGTGTATTTAAATTACAAATTTAATAATTTTGGACTGTTCATAAAAAAAATTCATTTCAATTAAAATTTTGGGTTTTGGAAAATGATATTTATCTCCTAAAAGGTAGGACTTGATTTGGATTTGTTATTTTATGTTTTTGCATTGATTGATACTTACAGTTCAACCGGTTCGAATAAAGTATCAAAAACTCCAGCGGCGACTGTTGTCAGCTGGTTGTTTCTTATAGTGCTAAAAGAAATAAAGTGTGTTTAATGTTTTTCACTTGTCTCCAGATAAACTGAGATTTTCTTAATTAAGCTCAGCGTGTCCATATAAAGCTGTGACATGTTTAAGTAAACTTATTTTGTGTTAATCGACCGCCAGCCAAATTATTAAATTGAGGAATAACCTCATTACGACTGTTGTAACTAGAAAATGCCTTTTGTATTTTCTAGCTACGACAGTCGTGAATTGGAACTCTACATTATTCAATGCTAGTTTAGCTGTAAACATTGACATTTAAAAAAATAGAGTTAGAAATGAAAGAAACTATATGATGATGCATTATAACAAAAGACGATACATACAAACATTTGTTCTGAAGAAGCAAACGCGAAATCCGTATTGATATTCAAAATACGTCTACTAATGCGTATCGAACATTTTCCAAAAATAATGAACCAAGCCAAAGTGAGTTAATTGTAACAACGGTGACTGCACTAAATAAAAAGGACACTACATAAAAAACAGAAGTCTGCTAACTACTTTTATATGCATTAGAAACAGAACATTTATTATGGAAAGCTGAAGAGAACTTTTTTATGTTAACATGTTAAGCAAAGTTCAAGCCGCCGGTATAAATGTATCTCAGTTGATCGACTACTTCCAACATCATTGCAAGCTATGTCAATAAAAATCTCCTGAAAAGGGTTACTTATCATAGGCAATATGAGGATAATCAGTGACCTGATTAATGCATATGACAAAGTATATGTTTATAGTGTTGTAATGAAGACTAAATACTTATTTAGAATGCCAATGATAGGACGGATGTGATGGAAAATTGTAAATCCTTCTATTTACGTATGTTAATTAATGAACTTTCAAAAAAATATTTCTCAATCGTTATCTCGAATTAAATCCGCTCTAGAGATTTCTGGAATTCGTTGACCAAAATAAAAATTCGTGATCACAGTTTCTTAAATTTGTTATCGCGAAATATAATTAAGGATGACGAATTCTGAAAATTCGAGATCTCGAATTGTAATACGCGATCTTGGTTTCTTTAACTCAAGAATTCAGATTTCAATACGTTGTCACGGTTTCTGGAATTTGAGATATTAAATTATAATCTATGATCACGAATTCTAAAATTTCAGTTATCCAATTAAAATGCATAAAGGATCCTTCAATTTTGCACCGGTAAGTCAACACGAAAACATTTATATTGTGAATTAAAGAAGAGATAACTGTCATAGACTGGTTTGGACCCTCTGATAACTCTGCAATTGTAAACTTAATTGATCGAAAAGATTCAAAGAAGGAAAGTTTTTGAACAAAGGAGACTTTTGCAAAATTTTTCCATCGAAAATCATACAACCACAGGCGGATTAAAGTCCGTATAGTAAATTGGGGATCTTCTTCGGTTTTTGGTAGTTACATGAGTCTCCTTTAATTTTAATTAAACTCGACCAAAATCTTCAAAAAGAAAGAGCTGTTAGTAAAAAACTAATAGCTGACATAATGATATCTTTGTTATGCACCAGGAGCACTAGTGGAGCAGGATCTGCTTACACTTCTGGAGCACCTGAACTCACCCTGGTTTTTGTAGGGTTCGTGTTACTCCAGCTTTAATTTATAGTGAAGTGTTGTATGTTCTATATTTGTCTTTCGTTTCATTTTGTTGGCCATGGTCTTGTCTGTCGAATTAACGATTTCTGTCTGCCCTTTGGTATCTTCGAATTCCTTTTAAAGACCAGAATCACAACATTCGTCAAGTGAATTTTAGGAGTCTTAGAATGTCTTTTAGGTTCTGAGGACTCTTGACCCCTGTAATTCATAATAGAGTTGGTGTGACTTTGACACATTTAAGCCTAAGTGAATATTGTGTTCATCAATCTGCTGATTATTCTATATTTTGACAACTCCCTCTTAAAATAAAAAAAATCTTATTAGTTTATAAAGAATTAACGGAGATTCATAAGCTTTGTAAGGAACTCCATGACATCATGTTACATATAAAAATAGGAGATGTGGCATGATTGTCCATGAGACAGCCACCCACCAAGTGACATGTTTGTTTCTTGTTGTCTTTGAGTACAAGCAAAATGTCGCCTTACATTTTCGACTTTTACAAATGCCTTGCATATGTAATATTTTATATTCACGGTTCACATTTCTAGAAGATGTTTTCTTAATTCACTTAGTCGATGGTAAAGTTTATTTTCTGATGACCAAATTCTTTGAAGATATAGCGCTATGCCGTAGCGGATACTACGGGAACAATTTCGCGTAAGGCCACGTTTTGGTAAGAGAAACTGAAGTTTATCATTTTGGTGTGATGGTCTATCGTCACAGTTCCGTTCTCAAACTTGGTTTTGGTTGTCCAAGAATGAAATTACTTTAGATGGCATTTCAAAATTAAATTTTATTGACTGATGAAAGGCGTGCCGTGATTGATGAGTCTTCTATACATTTTGAGTTCAATGTGTTCGATAAAACGGAACCATCACAACGGTTTGTATTGAGCATTTGACGGAGGCTGGTTAAGTTTTTCATTGAAAATATTGTTACATATTGGATACATGTTAGCTACCAAGCTATTTAAATTATTTGTAGGTAATGCCCGTGTTTAACTCAAAGGTGTCGTTTAAGAATTAAAGTAACAAGGTTCGTTAGAAATTTAGAAGAAGGTTTTCTGCCATGTCGAGTGATCACGATCTCTTTACATGTACATATCCTTTAATTCTGGATGAAACAGTTATGTTCATTTAAGTCAGCAATGTATTTTCAAGTAGTGGGTACAATTCATTCTAATATTGCCAATTCAAATAAAACTGGCTATCTTTCCTTCTACCCCCCAAGACTGGATAAAATACAACAAAAAGTGCACACTTGACGATCGTTTTTTGTACCAACTCTGTGACAACTGAAGGGTCATGATGTCAACTTTCTCATGACCACTAGTAATCCTTAGATCATTGTTTTTGTCAACCCAGACGACTACCTAATTTATGTCCAAAGTCATGACAACTTGAGCTTCTTCATATTCACTTATTTATTATAGATATATGGACTGCTTAAAATCTTTAAAAATTACTACGATCCAATAAGAAATGCTTTAACCTTTTTATTCAGAATATAACAGGAAAATATTTATTATAATTTTTATTCAAAATACTGTAAAATGTAAAAAAAATGTCATTGTGTGAACTGTGCACTATCCCTCGATCTGATGCTTTATAAAATATATACACTCAATTCCATTCCTTTTATTACTCCTCTTATCTATCCTTATACTAAACTCATCTTTTTAAAAAAAATATGATCTTCACCAGCCCAGTTGTCAGACTTTTCTGGCATGAAATTTATCTAACGATAATTTATAGAAATTTGCTGCATTTGTTAAAATTCTAAAACACTTAAATACGGAAAGGCCTCGAAAAGTATTAGTAGTTGTCTCAGCCTTCGGATTCTGATTCTCAATTCCATTTGTTTGGATTTGAAGGCTAATTTTGCTATGTTTTGATCTTGGCCCTCTTACAATTTGATTCTAAAGCTACTGATGAGAGCTTTTTCCTTGAAATGTACATTTAGCATACGATAATTCTCCACATTTATTCAACATTGGTAATTTTGTATTTTAATGTTTATGCAGCAGTTGAAGTTATTATTTATTGTTTTTAATAATGACTGTATTTTCTTAGAATATTGGGAAATGCAAGGTATTAATTCATATGGCAAAGGCGTTTAAGCCTGTTTAAGATTAAAACATTTTACCTCTGACATATAAAATTACTTAGCAATTCTAAGATTTATATTATCCTTTGACATGTTTGAATAATCATTCCTTAGTTTTTTTGTAAATGTGTCAAATAAATTCAGTTGACAAATTTGGTCCCAATTGTAAGTTTGAATGTGGGTGGATGAAACTAACATTATGGTAACGATTGAATACAAAAAGATCATTTTTTAGTTCCACAGTTCATTCAGCTGTGGCTTTCCTGCATATTATTTCAAGTGATTTCTTATTTTATGGAAAGATATATTACTGACCCTTCTTACATGGATCTTAAAAATATGTTCTGATCAAATATTCCAGCTGGTAAAGCAGATATCTTGTTATTATACAAGTCCCTGAAAGCAATATTATATATTAGACATAATCATTCCCACCGATTTATTTCAATCAACATCATTTCAATACGGAATACATTCAAAATCTTTCATTAAACAATTAATTTAAAATAAAGAGTTTTATATTGACGAAGATCAAGTAGTTTACTTTTTCGTTTTTTGTTTTTCGTTTTTCGAATTTGAATAGAAACATATGAATTCCATTTTCCCTTTTGGTTATTCGGATTTGCCATTTGGTTATTCGCTAATAGGCTTCAAATGTTACCAAACTTCATTTTAATGAAAAGGAAACTGAGTTCTGGAATAGGAAAATGGAGTTTCATTTTTCTTTTGGTTTTTCGGATTTGTCATTTCGTTATTTCCTAACAGGTTTCCAATTTTACTAAACTTCATTCCAATGAAAAGAAAATGTTGTACTGAGTTTTTGAATAGGAAAATGGAGTTCCATTTTCCTATTGATAATTTGGATTTGCCATTTGGTTATTCGCTAATAGGCTTCCAATGTTACCAAACTAAATATTCAAGTCCGAATAAACAAAAGGAAAACGGAACTCCATAGAATGGAATATATGCCAGAAAGACACGATCCACAACTGACATACATTAATAGCCAAAAAATTTAAAACGCAAATTCAAAACGCCCCTCAGGACTCACATACACGCAAAAGATAAAATAAAGGAAATCTCCCCTTGCTTGAACACGTTGAATATGTATCCTCTTATATTTTTCTAGTTGAAGCGTATTTATTCTTTAGATAACTAGCTCTATGTGAACGCCTCTATTTTCCCTTTTTTAACAAGTGTCTTAATAAAAAATTATCAATAAGTTCATCTCTTATAACCTGCCCTATTATTCCTATTTTAAACAGCCAAGTCATTTAACAAAATCTTGATGGTTCCTGAGTTTCTCTAAACGTTGTGTTTGATTTTCTTTTTATATCTCTCGGGGAACTTACGACAGAGTTTTTAGATTTCTTTGCCCGTGCTAACTGTAATTTGTTGAGCTGACCCCGCATTTGTGTGCTTCAGTGCACAGATGTGGTGTTGTCGACATCTAGCAAAGCATTCCGCTCAAATCGGTGGTAGGGGTCATTTGGAACTTACAATGAGGAACGACCTTTAACTCCGTGTTAAAGGCCTCAATGTGACTTTGAGATGAAGAACAGCAATCAAAGCGCCATTCCATTGCTTGGAGTTTACTTGTTTATATGAGATATTTGTGTCATGCATATTTACACCACATCCTTTCTAGATCATACCGGGTTTATGCTAGAAGCCTAGGGCACTAGACAATGTGACAAGGCGATGATGCCTCAAATTTCAGACAAAACAAGTTAGAAATCTACATAAGGACGAAAAAAAATTGTCTGATTTCTTTAGTCTTCAATAGGAAATTGTAGTTACAATTGCAAAATTGAAGCGTACTGTAGTAAATTCGATAAACGGTGCTGCACCCCTAACAACCTACTAAATACTTACACGCATAATGCATTTAAGCATAACTTACAAATCATTAAGCATTGTTAAAGTGTCAAACACATTATCTGGCAACATTGTGAGCATATTACCTCTTAAAATTCTGAAAATAAAATGACGAAAACATGTCTTACTATGCGATTGAAAACTCGAAAGTTAATTAATCTAAAAAAAACAAATTGTGGGTGTACATAAATAGAATTGCAAACAATAAAGTTTTTAAGCTTTTTAATTTTTTTCTTGATAGACGCAAAAGTCAACATACATGAGATGGAACCTTGAGAAATATAACAACAGGAGTCAGAAAGAAAAACATCACTGATAACTGAATTGTTTTGAGTATTGAAACTGCATTATAAAATATTGATTGTGACTATACACTGCCATTGACTACTGACTAACACGACGGGTGCCACTAGTGGAGCAGGAGTTGCTTACCATTCTGGAGCATCTGAACTCACCCTGGTTTTTGAATGGGTCGTGTTACTCCAGTTTTCATTATAGTGTTGTAGTTCTATGTTTGTCTTTCGTTTCATGTTGTCTGTCTTCCGATTTAACTATTTCTGTCTGCCCCTTTGGTATCTTCGAATTCCTTTTAAAGTGCAACATAAGAATTAATTAGAAAAAAATGTTTATACAGCTGCTACTAAAATCCCTGTACTTTAATATTCTTAATTTGTTTTCCCTGACTTACCTGATATTTTACCAAGTATTCTAAATAGAAGACATTGGTTTAATGTAAAGCCATACTCTGTCTCTTTATCATTTTCATGAAGCAGAGAAAATTGTAAAATCTACAGTTTGCCAATAGTTCTTCATCAAGAATAGTACTTCACGAAGACACACAAGAGCGTGACCAACAAAAGAAACATAAAACAAACCAAGTACAAGCAATACTTTATTCAAATCTAAAGCGAGGGTAAGACGAACCTTACAAAAACTAGGGGAGGTCTCTAATACGCCAAAGACGAACTCTTTATACTTAAAATAAAGCAAAAATTGCCTAACTGCTATACAAATCATATGAGGTCTTATTTCAGTTTCATTCGAAATATTCAATTTTTCAAATCCATGTGTTAACTATCAAGGAGTTTGGGAGTTTTTTCTATTGATATTTTTATTTTGATATATGATAAAACAACAGCATTGCGTTGTTAAACATGATATCAGCTATTCTAGGTTAGAGGGGTTGGGCGCTCAAAAAGTGGTTTTTACATACTTAATGTGTCTATCTTTTGTGTGAACCTGTAGTCTATTGGTAAATTGTCATTGTTTTAATAGTCATTTGTTATCATTTGTTTTTGTTTTATTTTTCAAAAGATTAGATTGTTTGTCGTGTTTTATAAACAGTTTCACATTTTGTATTTTTTGGGGTCCTTCTATTACACATTCCATTATGGTATGGACTCTGGTTTATTATTGAAGATCGTAATGGGACCTGCATTTTTTTATTTTAGACTGTCATTTTATGGATGGTTGTCTAAACAAGATTCATACCACATCTCCTATATCTATATTCAACACTTCGTAAATCAAAAACATTTTTATATTCCCCCGAGACATTGAAAAATGATATATTGTGCACGAACTTGTTTGGTACAAACGAAAATTCCCTGACATATCAGGGAGCAACGCACCTTTATTTTGGCTAGGTATTGTCCTTACTCCAAAATCACTGTCTAGTGGTTTGTGCAGCTATCAAGTGGCAGAGTGTAAGTGACGTATTATTTTAAGTTGTTTTGAGACAAATAATATACGAATGCAGGTTGGTGAACTCGTGGATACCAACATCTTACTATAGAGCTCCAATCTTTGGAGGATTGTTACATTTGCATAGTATCACATTTATATTTTTCGCCTTCTACAGCTTGCTTAAGGGTATTAAAATTTGTCCATTATTAAAGGTTTTAGGACATCCTTGAACTATTTGTAATTTATACGCCTTATACTTGTGTTCAATGGCTCTCTCATAGAAAGTCATAATACATCTCAATCTTGTAAGTTTAATTAACAAATTTTTGTATGGCCGAATATTATTAATTAGATAATGTTAGTAAAATTCTTCATCCGCCTAATAGGTCATGCTTATTTGTAGAAAAATTAATCACAACTATGGCTTCAGTTTTTAGTGAACTAGTCTCAATATACATTAATATAGATATAGGCCTCAAGCTTATCACTATCTTTGGTTTTTTTTATCTGGAAAAAGTTTGACACAAAAGTAAGGCAAAAAAAAAAAGATGCCGTATGGAAAAATAAATTTCATAGATTTGTTTGTGCTATTTCCAAGAAACCTTAAAATATGAAAGTACACACCACAGGAAATTAATTCGGGAATCGTAATGTTTAATAGTTACATGTTTCATAGCAATGTTTAATGAAATATCGAATTTCCGAAGAATCGTTTCCTGTCGAAAAACATTACGCAAACATGTCAGATACTAAAAACTTCATATCTTTCAGAAGTAAATATTAACATATGAACTTAGTCGTTAACTTGTATACTACGGTTTGTTCCAATAGATATAGGGGTAAATCATACTGCAGATTGCACTAAAGATAATATTACCGTTTTATATTTCTTTTTCCTCAAATCTATTTTCTTTTTCTCTTTTTAGAAATAGCATCGCAGTTGTACATTGTTATATTTTTTTATAATGAGTCTTATCAGAAGGGAACAGTCGATATAGGAAGCGAAAAAAACATAAAACAAAATACCAATATTCAACTATGATCGAAGCGAACCCCAGCCAAAACTCGGGTGTACGCAGGCGGTCTGGAAAGGCAAGCAGTTACCACCTATTTAAAGGTGGAGGCATAGCATGACAACCTCTAGGCGGAGAAAGCAAACACCCTGTTTTTTGTTTACTCCGAAACTTTACAAGATGAGGTAAGTCTTTTTCCTGGATGACAAGATTACGGTGTTGGCCGTAAACTTTGTTATATAGTTTTTATGAAGCTTCTTCTATCTTTCAACAACTCGAGATGAAGATTAAGGTATGAAGCAAATTTGGCAATTGTTTGTTCTTTCTATAATTTTAATCTATTAGGGTAGATAGGGTTAACATAATCACCGAATCGTTCATTGTTAAATGAGAGAACATCATATATATAACGGAAACCTACTTAATTAAAAATGTTTAGGTTCATCTTCTTTCTTTTGTGTGTAAGCTCTTGTAGAAAATCTGCCGCAATAAGTAAAGAAAAAAATCGGAGAGGAGAAAATCGTAATAAGTGACCTTTGTATTGCCGATCTTCTACTGAAAATAAACAAAGATGTTTACCATTAGGAAATCTAACATTTTTGTAATGTCCTCCTCTTCATATTTGATTTCCGATTTTGTATGCCGTTGAATAAAGTATGTTTTGGTTTTAACGAAAGTGATGTATTTTTTTTTCTTCTTCCGTTCTTTTTGAGTAACCTTTCTGAAGTTTCCCTCTATTACCTCATTCAAGGTAAATGTCAAGGTATGAAACAAAGTTTCTCTGCTGAGACTTTAACTAAAGGCGCCGAAGACCAAATGTAGAAACTTTTCAGTTTTCTCTCCGAATTTTATACCTAACACATGCATAAACATTTTGGAGTATTTTATATAATTTCAAATTTCTCTGCAAAAATTTGGGATTTCCGGGCATGTGTTATTTAAAAAAGAACATGCCGCTACTTGAAAAGTTTTTAGAGGCTTTCCTAGCTTGCCGTAGGGTGTGACCAATGTTTTTATTGAAGGTCTTAGGACAACCGGTAGAGGTTGGAAATTTACACGTGATGGAGGGCTGTAACATGGGCAATCATACAACGTCTTCTTTTTCTATCAACATGTAAATACACGTGACGCGATAATTTCACTTGCCACACCTCATTCTTTAAAATCGTACTTATATCAGGTTCATTAGCGGTGTTATTCCATACCATAACTCTTCAGAACTTGTTATTAAAATACAGTAAGGAACATGAGGCAATGAGTAAAACATAAAAACATCAAAGCGCAACCCAAATTTATCAATATCCAATTTTTTCAATAGTTTCATTACGCCTGTTGCACTAGATTTTACACAAATTCTGAAAAGATATATAGGATAAAACGCTATCTAGGCATCACCAAATTGTAGTGAAGAGTGGTAATAATCATCTTTTTTCATTTCATGAGACCGAAAGTTGATTGACAGCACACATATTTGATATAAAGTTATTTGTACAATAGATATCATATTAAATGTGCAAATAAACAATTTAAATAAAACAAAGAACGATAACGGTTAAGTTAAAGCTCAGTATGTTTTAGTCTAATGCAATATTTTTGTAACGCCCTATTTGATTGGCTTTTATTCTACGTAAAATTCACAATCTATTTGCCGTAACTAAGATTAACTCGTATAAAAAGCCGCCAAAATAGCCGCCATGTTGAAACAATAGATTTAGTGATTGCGAAATGTAATAACTTACACAAAATGTATTAAATGTCTACCTGAAAATACTACTTTTAGACAATTTCAATCAGAGCGTACACGAAGCCTAAAAACGCCTGAAGTTTACATTTCGCAAAGGAAGCGTTCAAGTGACGTCTTGTTGTTTCTGTGACGTTTTTTTTTGCGGGAAACGTCCACAATGTTTCCCTTATTTTTTTTAATAGATTATTTTTAATATAAATCAAAGGTTTTCAACTACAATTGCATTAGAATGGAGATAACTGTATTGTATTTTAAGCTTTAAGGACGTAAATCTAGATTTTACTGTCGCAAATATCCATTAACCTGGCTCCGCTAAGCGTCGCCAGGTAAACTCAATTTGCGACAGTAAAATCCACGATTTACGTCATCAAATCTTAAAATACAATACAGTTATCTCCTAAAGATGTTTTTTGCCTTCCAAAGGCATTTTTTTCAACATTTAATCATATTTATTTTTACATATAAAGAGAAGATATGGGATAAATATCAAGGATTACATATGTCATCTTCGCAAGAAATTGTTGAAATTGATGAATCTAGAGGTCTTCACTAGGTAGAATCCGACTTATTTAGAAGACAGAATGTGGAATATATGCCAAAAAGACAAAATCCCAATCTTACATTGTTTACTGAAATGATATGAATTATAATTCGTTTAGGGCTGTGTACAAAGAGTAAAGATTCTTCAACATAAAGTGAACAAACAGGATATAACAAATGTACAATTAGATAGAAATAAAACTGAATTAAGAATAAATACATCTAAAACAGACCAAGAAGTAACGACATTACTTATAACCTAGGTATCAAACTATGCAAAATACTTACAACATTTCAAGATTTACATTGTTCACAAATATTCTCGAACTTAAACTTATTAACCTGTTATTTTCCAAATTTCTGAAAATAAAATGTTAATATATTAAAACATATGAAATACAATTTTATATGAGTTTTTTTAAGTTGCATTTTCAGAAAAGAATTTCGCACCAGGCTCTGTTTTTTTTGCGTGTCATTTGAAGACTTATTAATTTCACGAGTTAGCCCCCAAAGCGGACGACCATGGATTACATTTAAGGGCTGTGTCAACCCAAACACATTAAAATTGAAATCTGCTGCTGCTACATTATAAAGCTTCTTTTACAGCGAATTACTTGACGACTTAAATGTACTTACAATACATACTTTAAATGAGAGACATCTGTACAGTACGTCAGATAAATAATTTGTGTATATAAAAATTCAGTCAGTGTTTTTCTCTTTGAACTCTCCTATGACTTTTAGATGACAAACAAGCAGTCGTCAGCTATCCCTTGTTTTTAAGACATAGCGTATCTCTAAATAAAACCTTTATGTATTTGATATAAGTCCAGTTTAGAATACCCATGCGAGAGATCAGAAATGCAAAGTCCAAAGAGACAAGACAAATAAAAAAACTAAAAGATAAATCGTAAACAAAAGGAAAAAAATCTTGGAATCCACGAAATTCTTTACAAAACCGGAGTGGGATCAGGAGAAAACATCCCCTGTCCTGTGCGCAACACCCGTCGTGGAATCCTAAATCCCAAATCCGGGTTAACGTCAATCCGAGAAGAGGTCACCTTTTTTGTTTTGCCGGTAACAGGTCCATATCTAGTTTAGATACACTGATACTATATGGATAAACCAATTCGAGTGGCGTCCATAAAATTTAAGGAGGGCGACTTCAACCTTGATTGGATGTATCCTTGTTGAAGTAATTTATGCGACAACAGCAATGCTGTCTTCAGAAAATCCTGATACTTGGAACAGACACGAGAGTATCGAATCAACTATGAAACAAAAACCCCGTAGGCAGGGGAAGCAGGAATATTTCCACATATATATGGGAAGCTTACAATAGGAACGTTGAAGTAATCCCGTTTGTCGTAAATCTAAGAAACAAGTTTTCCCTCTTGGTCAATAAAGGTATAAAAGAGATTTTTTGAGTCGGTGGTTCCGTAAACGTATGTAGGATTATTCAATGACAAAACATTATCGATATAGCGAAAAGTAAAAACGATCTGGCCAATTTCTTTTTGTTATTTCGAAGGAGTCCCTGAAAGAATTCTGCTTCATATGAGTACTAAAACAAGTAGGCTAGTAGGGGCGCACTATTTGTGGCCATTGGAATGCCATCTGTCTGTTGAAAATCACAGCCACCAAATTCTACAAAAATGTTGTCAATCAGAAATTCCAGCATATATACAATATCCATTATCACTAGCGGTGTGTTCTCTAACTAAGTAAGACATCTTTTTTCCTAAAACCAAATATTTATATCTTGAATTTCCATTTTGTTTAAAAAAATATTGATGTATCAAATTCCTAAGACGGTCTTTAAGTTGTGAATGTGGAATCGTGGTATAGGGGGTAGGAAAGTTAAACGTTTGAATAATTGTACGCAATTTTAAAGAATCGGATTTGAGGTATTGAATCAGATTTTTCGAGTCTTTTAATATCCACATTTCATTACACCGCTTATGGGGTACGCTTTATCACAGTAATTTTGAAGGCCTTTCTTGACTATTGACAGTATAGTTGTAAGTAATTTAGCAAGGGGCTTAATGGAGCATCTGGAGGAACCCGCTATATATATTTTTTATTTTGACACTAGTGAAGTTTTGGTACTCTTAAAATCCATCTTACAAGAGAGAAATACTAGTTAATGTGTCAAACAGTCCATCAGGCAGCATGGTTAGCTGATTATTACCCAAACTCCTAAAATTAAAACATATCAACTTATAATATTATTATTTTAATAAATTTAATACAGAAGTTTAGTAAAGCATTAAGAAATAATCTTGATCGTGAGTAGTATAAATATAGATAAGACTTGTAATGTGGGATAGTACAAGCAGAACGTTGGGTATACTTTAAACTCATTACAGAAGCAAGACATATGCACATTCTACGCACGTAGATTATGTACATAAAGTCAAAAACATAACTGGTGCACAATAGAAAATGTTTTGCTAATTGATTGTCCATATCGATGTTAAATGTACCAACGATATTTGATCAAATTCACCCTTCCGGGGCACCTGAACTCATCCTGGGTTTGTAGGGTTCGTGATACTCCAGATTTAGTTTTCAGTGTATTGTTGTGTACACTAGGTTTTTCTTTTGTTTTATTATGTTGGCTATGGTCTTGTCAGTAATCTTTCTGTCTGTCCCTTTGGTATCTTCAAATTTCTTTTTCAACAGCTCAAATCATTAAATCTATACAGATCATAATATATTGGAAACTCTCTTACAGGAGTCTTAAACTGGACACGTTATGGAAAATGTTGAATGGAAACTCCTCTATGCTGGTATATTCTACAAGCCTATGAGAGTATAAAACATAAATGTCATTTATAAGAATTGAGTTAGTTGAAGTATTTTGAAGAGTGAAATTTGTCAATATCATAATAGATATTTTCACTAAAGGGTAAATTATATGAGAATCCACGAATTATTTAAGTTTCAAATGCAATATATCAGAACGATGTACGATGATAAAATATATGATTTTTACAGTATTTATCCATCCCTATTTGACAATTTTAAAATAACTTAACTCACTTTACTTAATATAATGTACTATAATAACAAACAAAGGCAACAACCATCTGTGCTTCTATATCAAAATCAAAGCTTAATAAAAACAAAAATAATGGCAAATAATTTGTTTACAAACCCTCCGTCAGATTTCTATATTAACGATTATTCTATTTCTGATTATGTTCTTGCAGTATTTAGCTTTGTACCTTGACCAAAATATCTATTCCGAAAACAAATTCATATAGTAATTATTAACAAGAAATGCATAGCGTATCAATCTTTTTGGGTTAAATTTTCATCATGCACATTCATAGCTAAAGGTTATCTTACCAAGCAACAAACTTGTAACAATAAGTTATCAAAATAGATGAAATACTCTCCTTTTAATAGTTCGTTGAACTTCTGAACAGGATTTATGATTTTTTTAATCTGATAGGGTTTTATATTACTTATGAGTGACTCATGTTTTTTTTATTTCAAACCCCACAAACTAAGCAAACAACTTGCATGAATTGAAGATTCACCAGAGATCTAAATATTTCAGTAGGAAGAAACCGGATATGTTTGATTTCCATCTTTCTGAAAAAAATAAGAAATAGGAATAAGCTATATTACTTGATTTACATATTAATTCACATTTAGCCTGTAATTTCATTCGCTAAGACAAAGGCAAAGGCACATGCTAATCAGTTTATCATTAATTTGAACTTTGGTTATACTTTCTTTTGGGATTATACATCATATTGCACTGTGTAGAGCATTATCCCATAAAAATCTTTTTTCCTGCTTTTTCTGCTTTCGGGTTTAACAACGTCATAATATTATTTAAACATGCAATCTGTTGTAGTTATAAAGAAATAATGACATACATGTATAGCCATATTGCAACTAATTTTTCGCGATAAACCGGTATAAAGTAAAGGTTATTTACTGTGGTTTATATTATTTTTTCAAGCAGTTACAAAACTGAGAATCCATGATTTTGTCCCTTTAATGGGTAATTATATATAAACTCCTTTAGTTAAACATCAGAAAATAAATACTTAATTCTGCAGGATACACCACTTGACAACAATTCTTAATAAACACGCATACACGACCATCAAGTAATCTTAAATAAAACTGCTTGTCTCCATTAGTGCAATATGATTATAGTAGTATGAAAATGTAATAAAACAATTACGGCAACATAGTATCGTACGGTATGATGGTTTTGAGCAACCTGGTCAAAATGCTTTTTCTATGCTCATAAAAGGTCATGTTGTACTCACTAATGTTCTATAATTGTATAATGAATCCATGCTAAAAAGACAAGAAATTAATGTTCACTATAATGCATACAACACCCTTTTATCTTTGATGTATTGTTTTGACAAAACAACATTTATTCGATATTGGTATGTTCAGTAGTCAAAACAAAATGTATAAATAAATGAGTAATTAACTACAACATCAACTTATGCCTTTCTTTAGAAGCGGATTCGTCGAAGCTATCCGGTATTTTCCGAAGATATCTCTCACTATTATGACGACGTGAACAATAGGTCGTACCTTATGTGACGTGTACTGTTTATGTTTTTTTTTAAAACTTATTTGTTGTATCAATTTTGATGAACTATATTAATACAAATACTACTTCCTTACAATATGAATAGATCGACAGTGTTATTAAACAATGATCCAGAGAGCTCTGTAATACCATCGGATTTCAAGTCTCTAAAAATAAAATAACTAGAATGTGTTAAGCATGTTTTAAAAGGGAACAAAATATTATGATAAGAGTACAGTCATGATAGTAGTGATTACGTTATTTGATGTTTTAAACTTTTTTCAAGTTATTTTGGTTTTATTTATTTTTTTTGTCTAATTTGAAAACAATGCTAGTCTTAAACTGCATTAACACCAGGTTCAATAGGAATAAAAAAATAATATTTTTGATAATTCGTATAATTTTCTAATGAAGAATTCAAAAATACCAAAGGCGTAGACAGAAATCGTTAAGTCGGCTAAGTTTCATGCATAAATATGCTACTGGGCATATTGGACTAACTAAGTTAGTTAATTCTGTAAATACTTTTAGCTTACTTATTTCAGTGTTGATAATATTTCGTGAATTCAAGTTTTTTAAATTATTTCATGTGAACAAATTTTTCTGAAAATCAGGTCTGGATTAAAGATTACACAGGTAATATGTTCCATGTATATCATAAGAAATGCAAACTGTACATGCTGCCAATTACAAGCATAAACTCTCGGAAAGGATTGTGTGATAAAATGGGACATTGAAATCAATCTTAAAACAAAATATCAGATGAGAGACGATAAAAATTATCATAGACGTTACAGTAGACAAAACTTCTCTTGATCTTAGATTTATCGAGGTAATGGGAGCTAAAGGCAATTGCTTATTCAAATATTTGTTGCACTGGAGTGTAAATGGCCTTGGCTAAGAAGCTTGTTCATTTAGTCT
This sequence comes from Geukensia granosissima, assembly GCA_032357055.1. Lineage (NCBI taxonomy): Eukaryota > Metazoa > Mollusca > Bivalvia > Mytilida > Mytilidae > Geukensia > Geukensia granosissima. The sequence goes on from JAULBM010336375.1 coordinate 18,283, forward strand.
GTGAGATAGGTCCACATATCGTAATACCATATATGAATTGAATCTAAGGAAGGATTTAAGATGTTTCTTAAAAAAACATGTGGATAGGCTACATATACCAGCCAAAAGTTAAGGAGTATGTTTCCGAGAGCTCTAACTGTACCAAGAAGGAGAATAACCTGTTAACTAATCGATTAAAATGCACGTATAATATTTCAGATGAGTCATAATAATGTATCGATCTTTCGATAGTAATCATTAAAGCTTTACCTCTAGACACAGAAAAATTGAAGGCAAAAGAAAAATATATTATTACTTTTAACATTATGTGAATGTTTGTTACTTTTTAAAAAGTATGTATTTAAGGTCATTTGAGTAATAATTTCTATCAAGAGGAACCGATTTAACTTCAACAATTCTATTTTTATAGTAAAAAAGACCAAAATGAGCAAATAGTAAATTTTAAGATTTCAGATTTCCAAAATTAAAGATGCTTAGGACACGTCACATTGCAAAAACCGAAAAGAATTTTAAAATATAGGATTCATGTTGCTACTTTATTAATCATTATTATTGTGAAACAACTTGCTGTGTGGAGAAGGTAGAAAAATCTCCTCATGCTTGAATACGTATGCTCTTATATTTTACAGTTATGGCGCAATTATTCTTGAGACAACTAGCTCTATACGTGTATGCCTTCATTTATTTCTTTTTCGACCATTGTCTTAGTTGAAAATTATTTAGCAGTTCATCTGTTTACTATCTGCTTTATTCAAGCTAGTTAAAACAGCCAAGTCATTAACAATATATTGATGTGCCCTGTGTTTGTATAAAAATACAAAATGTTTACAAATATTTTGTTTGATTTTGTATGTATTGTCGGGCAACTTATGATAGATTATGTTAGATTTCTTTGCCCGTGTATATCTGTAATTTGTTGACCTTAACCCGCGTTTGTTTTCTTCAATGCACAGATGTAATGTCGTCGACATCTAGCAAAGAATTTCACTCAAACCGGTGCTAGTGGCCGTCCTGAACTTATAGTGAAGTACTAGATTTTAATCCGTGTTGAAAGCCTCACTGTGACTTTGAGATGAAGAACAGCAATCAAAGCGCTGTTCCTTTACATGGAATTTTCTTGTTCATATGAGATTTTTTACACCATATCCCCCATTTTCAATTGGTATAATTTAAATAGTTTTTCATGTTCAAAATGAATAAAATAGAAACCCTAACCTCGGAATTGCCTCAAATCAAGCTCCCTTACCTCTTGCAATAGCATCAAAACCTTTGATTTTTCCACCCTATATACTACTATTCCACATTCAAAACTCAACGAAAAATTAAGAGCCTGAGTTCACCTTTGTTTTGTTAAAAAAAGATGGCAAACGCAGATTCAAAAATCGTATAAGGGAGGGAGAAACCTTATTTTGTTGTTAACTACTCTGATTCTCTTCAGTTAAAAATACAAAGCGGCAGTAGCCGATGACAATGGAAGAGTTTAAAATAAAATATGCATTGAATTATGTTTACTGAAATACTGCAGGTGCATTAAGTAGTGGATAAGTTGAAAGATGCACAACACAATGACCAAAAAACAAAAAAAAAAACACAAACATAATTACATAAAGCAAAATGAGTGAAAATGTCAATTAGTCGTAGTAAATATTCTGAAAACATTCATATTCAAAGTGTTTGCTCTCAGAAGCTTTTCCTCTCGTTTTATGTTAAACCTGTTAATCTCAACAGGAAACGCAAGATTTTTTTCCTCGACTTAATGGCTTTAGCATGCTTAAATTTTTGATCAACTTCGAATTGTGCCTTGTGTGAAAAAACACACAAAAAGGTCGTGTGGACACTAAAGTATGTTTATCCCACTTTTTATTAAATTTAGAAAAATCCCTTTGAGCAATCTTCATATTTCTCATAAAACGCAACAAATTAAAGTTCGATGAACTTTTGGATATTTCAAAATTTTTGTAAATAGTCTTAGTTAATCTCCACTCCTATGCAAAAAAAAAGTAAATTTGTCGTTTTCCATTATTATGTCAATTGTTTTTTGCAAGATATGGAACTTTGAGAAAATGTGAAAATGATAAATTTTACATCTTTAGATAAATTTATGTGTAATTTCTGAAAAAAAAAAAGCTTAGCGGTACGAGAAATACAAGAATTGAGTCGTCGTCGAAACTTTAATTTCATTCACAATTTTCACATAGGTACAGGACTTGTGATACATCGAACACCAAATAATATTTAGGTACGATAGTTAAATATCATTCTTAATTTATTTTTCATGTTTTGTTTTGTCGCCAAAACTGAGAGACTCAGGAAGGTATAAGAGATAGATAGTGTTAAGTTACGTGGAGCAAATCTGCTACTTACATTGAATACGACGTATCTGGAAATCCAGAAGGAACATCGGAGTTGTTGGGGAAAAGGCATTCATAACTGTTTCCCATAGTACAGTTGCACCCAAAAACTACTTCACATGCGCTAACATTATGCAGCAGCATGAGAATAACAAATATTTCTGTCGCTTCCATTAGGTGTGTATCTCCTAAGGTTCCTACAGAGCTATAAAAAGTAATTTTTGCAAAATTATCCTATTATCACCATAACGGATAAATCTTAAGCTGATTTAGTAAATCAATGCGGTTCCTTTTGCTTTATTCAAGGTGCAGATAAGTGTTTTAGCTTGTTATTATATGGAGTATTGAATTATTTATACATGTACAAAATGTTAGTACAAATTCGAATATCGATTTGAATATTTAGTTTGTTGGTCTTTACAGAGAAAAGACCTAATGTCAGAATTCCAGCTCGCGCCATATATACAATTTCGTATGCTGACCTTGTTTGTATACATCTTGCTTAACATTTTATGGTTATATTTTTGTAAATTAAGACTTTTTGCAATCATCAATTTGTAGATGATTATAACTTTTTCATTTAAAAAGAAAACGGCAAAATCGGGTAAATGGCGAAAATGGGTACTTTTACCATTGAGAATGTAATTTTGCTTAATATTTTCTTCTTATTTCTTCTGCAATATTTCGTTGTGTTTAGTAACCTAGCTTTATTTGTACTTCCTTATTTGAAAAATTGTAATCAAAGAGAATAAAAAATACGTTTACAGTTAAAGCTTATAACACTCTTACACGTTGATGAGGAACCACCGGCAGTATAGAGAGGTTAGGAAAAATTGATTTCACGCTTATATATCGATGAGCGTAACTTGGCACACGATTTTAAATTATTCAACTATGAAAATAAAAAATATTTGAGGTAATTGTCAAAGGGATTGCACTCCAATAGCGAGAAAAATAGAGGAATCCACAAATCCAGAGGTCTGCACAATACTTCAACAAGGGTGGAATACAACTCTTTGAAGAAAGCTCTAAACTGTCCCAAATAAAAAACGCGTATGCGTAAACTAATTCTCTTCTTACCCGAATGTTATAAAATGTACATGTAAAAGAAAAAAATAAATACAGAGATAAACCTATGACCACAATTCACGACTTGGGACAGGCGCATGAGACATGTGGTGGCTTTAAACTAATTTAGTAGGTATCAAATCTCCCCAAACGAGTGGTCAAAGAAAACAAATGCAGTAAGAAATGAACTCAGAAAATCAAACAGAAAGTCAGCTGATCTCACTAGAGAGTACCTTGATTACCTTTATATAAAAATATGAAATGTGGCATGATTGCCCATGAGACAACCATCCACCAAATGACAGTCGATTAAATACGTCTACAGGTCCCTTTACGATATTTAACAATGATCCAGGGTCCATACCATAAGCTGGAAAAGGTCCCGAAATACAACATGTGAAACAATTCATCAATCCCGACAATCGATCAAATTTATTGAAAAAAGGTGAACAAATAACAATAAATGACTAATTAAACCACAACTACCAATGGACATAAGTAAATGTCGGTTATAATTCGATTAATGGGCGTTCAACCTTCCCCCTAACCCGGGATAGTGGCACACCGGCAATAATGCCACGCATGTGATACATGTGTAACACGCATGTGTCGCATATGTGATCCCCACACTTGTGTCGCATGCGTGGCTACACAAATGTTTCACATGCGTGTCACGCATGTTTCACGCACATATGTGATACATGCATGCCATTTCGTTTCATTTCGTTTTCATTTTACATGTGTTTCACATGCGTGGACCATATCACCCAAATACCCTTTTCTTAATCAATTTATATTCAATTTAAACACATATGTGAAACATGCGTAAATTAACACACATGTGTGGAATTTTTCGTCTCATTCACATGCGTGTTACAAACATGTTAAGCACATGTGTGACTCATGTGTCATATTCGTGATTTCACATACATGTGTCATATGCGTTGCATTTCTAACTTAGTACAAAACAGAAATAAAAGCAAACTATAAAAATCGATTGAAATGGATAAAACACTTCAGAAATACAATTAAAACTACTTCATGATACAACAAAAGTATGAAACTCGAAAGAGTACTCGCAGTTGTTGACTCCTAGTTAAAACCACAAAAATAAC
>JAULBM010336376.1:0-11372 GCA_032357055.1 Geukensia granosissima
TTAGAGTGTGGATGCGTGTCCATTTTTTGAAGCTTTACAGTTACATATAGATGTTTGTAATTTATGTGTTTCTGTGTGATTTCCTCATGGACAGTCCTATCACATCTCCTTTTTCTATAGTCTTCTTCCAGTGATTTTTTACTGCTATTTTTCCTTTGTCGTCACTTCATAATATTTTACAATGGATAAGGCGAAGTAGTCAAGACAACATTGATACCTGTAAGTCATAGACAATACCGGTATATGAATGAAAGATATACTAGACGGGTGTTGCGTGCAAGCCCTTCTAGATCACCTGATCCCACTGCTGTTTTATAAAGGAGTAGGAGTATGTGGATTCTAAGCCTTTGTTCCTTTGGTTTTCGTTTGTTTCTTATCAGTCTTGTCCCTTTGGACGATGCACTTTTGATCTCTCACATGGGTATTCTACACATGTTCGCATGAATATGAAGAATATCTTGCTGTTGGTGCTACTGAAAATCATGGATGTCGTTGCCCCGTAGCCGTTGTCTCTTTTGTTCCCGTTGCTAGTGACTTTGTGATTTGTAATGAAATGAAAGGGACCACCGCTACGACAACAAAGGCTTTCAGCAGCAGAAACAACACCACAGAACTTTCTATCAGAGCGAAATGCAACCATCCGAGTAGATGGAACATGAATAGACAACATCCCTAACTCTATAATTGCGAAACAACTGCATGATGTCTAAACGAGAGGTTGGTGCATGGTGTAGAGGGAAACGCACACAAAGAAGCCGCTCAGGATGAGTACTGTATAAAAATAATTAGCCAACACCATCAACAGGAAACCAAATGAAGAGATCCAAGAACCGAAAAAGGATCAAATCGGGTAATCCTTTTTTGTATTAAAAATATTGTTGATTTGCATTACTGGCATTTGCACTCTAATTTGTGCGAAAATGTAATAATGTAATCAAGATATTTGTCACATGCTTAGATATTTGACCTTAATATGAATTCCACTTATAAGCATTGCCAATTAATATTGTATCAGTTAGCTTTATCATATAAATTCTCCTCCTTATTCGAAATGTAAGACACTCTACTACATACTTTATATACCACGAAAAATAATTATTTTAAAGCGCCATAAAGCGCAGACCTATTCTTTATTGGGCATTGAAGAAAGAGGAATATATGAAATGGAAGACGATCAAAGAAAATAATGAACATAAATAACGTCTTTGCCGAGTCAATTAGTCTCATACCCAATGAATAAGACCTGATAGGGTAAAGCCTGACCACTCTTTTTTACGGCAAAAAGCTTCCAGTTTAGTCCAGCGGTACGTCTTCATTATTAATATGACCTTTTAGGCAGCATATGAGCGAGCTTTTACAATGTTTTCTAATATGAGTAAACCTCCCCTTTTACAGCATTTCTCTCAAAACTGCAAGAATCTGACAAAGCGGATGTTCAGATATGACAACTTTGTTTCCAGATCTGTTGCTTTTGGGTTTGAAACTAGCAGACAACAACTGCGAGTACTCTTTTGAGGTCGATACTTTTGTTGTATCACGTATTAGTTTTGATTGTATTTGTTATTGGTTTTCGGTATCGATCTCAGGTGTTAAATCCATTTCATATTTTATAGTGTGTTTTTATTGCTGTTTTGTCACATCACTGTCCCATGTTCACAGAAAAAAGTAATCGTAAATAAGTTCTCCTTTTGTTAAATCAGCCGTACAAAGTCATATATGTTACAAAATAAGATTTCATATCAAGTATATCAAATGTTTTATTATTCTAAAAAGCACTAGATCTAATATATAGTTCATACATTACACATTAGGAATTTTATAAGTTATACATTTCCAATTAGTCAGACTCTTGGGTTTTTGTTTAAGTTAAACATCTCACAAAATCCCATAATGTTCTAAATGATTTCAGGTCTACAGTGATTTAATAAAAATAAGAAATAATTTTCTACACACCTTAAGAAGCAACGGATTTTTTTTTATCATATACAAATAGAGGAAATTTTCACAAACAATATTGACGAATAATACCAATTGATTTCGAATGCCGTGACTGATTTTAATATCATCACGTCTTTTCCATAATCTGTTAAATGATATTGATCGCAAGGTCAAAACTATAAACTTTGATACAGAACCAAAATTTTTTATTTTTTAGTATATGAAAAACATTATATGATATAGATCTTTCCGTATTGCATCCCATGTCAACCCTTGACCATAATCGTCACTCAAGATATAGCTCTCTGGATGACATCTGTGTCTAGGGTTTGATATGGAATGTGTTACCCAAAGAGCTATATAATATTCTTTGTCCTATATTTAATAGTGATAGGCTAATTAGTGAATGTCTTATTTCAGTGGGTATAAAATGCCTTCAGAGCTGGTTCGAAGGCTGATATTGATTTTACATTGTAAATATCCATATCGGTCATTTGCGGTGATATGGTTTAATGTTATTAATCCATAAAGGTATATATCTTATATTTATCATTGGCTCCAAAATTGGAGGACTGTTATAAAATAACAAAATATAAAACAATATTGTTAAATAACATCTATATATACTTTACAATAATAAATTATTTATTTATAATACTGATGGGTTTTGTAAACTGACTAGTTAACTTGAAAACAAATAACTAATTAAATTTTGTAAACCTCTCAAACTCTGTTGTGTTTTTAAGATCACAGCTATCATGGCTATGCAAATCATGACAGCTGACTTGCAGCTATCATGGCTATTGGGCGGTGAGAAGTTTAAATTTGAATTACCCAAATACCTCGTGGAAACAAAATAACTTACTGAAAAAGTCGTTTTTTGTTTGTTAAGAATATGTTTGTCGTAAAAATAAAAAAGTCAGAAAAATGTAAAAAATTAATTTATTGTATACAATACTTTAACTTTTTAATAATATTTTTGAAAATGATAAATTTATCATACCTTACTTTTCCTTTCGGCAATTCATTTTTTCGACAAGCTGTAAATAAAAGTTGACTGACCATGCTTTCCAACTAGCAATGCAAAATCCATGAGGTATGTGGGTAATTTAAACTGTTTAATTAAGCGAGTTTTTCTCGCATTCGCCGCGGTTATATTCTGCTTCTTTTCACTGAGCTGACTTCAGTTTCATAGTTTGACGATTTTCTAAACTTTTACCTTATCCCAACAATTGACTAATCAGATAACAGCGAATTAAAACACAAGTATTCAAGATGTTTTATAAAACTGAAACCAGATGATAGCACCATGAAATATTGACACAATACTATTACATCAAAACGGAAGACTGAACAGCCAAGTTGAGTTGGCTAAAATACAACAATTTAAACATAAAATCCAATTTGAACACAGTTTACTTAGTAACCGATAATGGCTAAAGTTATATTGTTATGCCTTTTGGACAAAATACATGTATAAGGTTATCTCATGAAAAATGATTTTTTTTTGTCAAATGTAGAATAATTCATTGTGTAAGCTTGCAATAGTATTCTAGGAGTAAAAATATTATATTCGTAGAATAACCCTTTTATTATATCATTTAAGATTCGCTAAGTCTGTAAAATCTGTATTTCATTATCATTGATCTTAGAGTTCACTTAAACAGTTACAGTAGGCTTTGATATCATTTTGCTTTTGTGATTATATTAAACATGTTTATCTGTTATACTGATTATCAAGCGCAATGTAGTTCAATGTAAAAGCTTAGCTTAGCATTGAATCAAACCAACAAAAGTATTGTAGACAATAACACTTTTATATACAATCAGCACCGTGAAAATCAGTAAAAAAGGGACATAACTCTCTCATCATATTCATTCATACATTCACAGTTAATGAACATCTTTTATCACAACTATTCCACGAACTATCGATCAACAGAACCAACAGTTTAGGGGTTAAACTTTGGCAAACCTGAATTTTCCCGATTTCCAACAAACATCTAAAAGTTGTCAATTTTTAATAGCTGAAGACAAAACTTATTATAAGTTTTACAATTTTGCTTACTCTGGAAGAAAGATATTCTGCTGTGAATGAACGTACATTTAATATTGTTGGGTATGCTATGATTTTTGAAACATAATTAATGATATTCTATTTCTTGCATAGTCATACCGTAAAATATAATTTGGTTGACAGAAAAGGAAAAGAAGCATTCTAAGAGAATGTCAGAGCCTTATAAAAATATAGCCAATCTATCAAGTTAAATGGCATGTTCCTTTTCACATCTTTAAACTCACTCACACAAGCCATTCAAACCAACCGAGCACACTCATACAAAACATTCAAACAAACCAAGCACACTCACACAAGCCATTCAAACAAACCGAACACACTCATACAAACCATTCAAACAAACCGAGCACACTCACACAAGCCATTCAAACAAACCGAGCACACTCACACAAACCATTCAAACAAACCGAGCACACTCACACAAACCATTCAAACAAAGCGAGCACACTCACACAAGCCATTCAAACAAACCGAGCACACTCATACAAACCATTCAAGCAATCATTCACGCAGAGTCATACATTAACGTTCTAGCATCGGTAAATGGCACATTAATTGTTATGCACATGGCTGTTTATACAAAACCTTTAAACAACAAGGTAATAAATATGTTAACATTAAATATTTTTCAGGCAAGACGGCTATACTTTGTGTCCATATTTTTAACAGTTACATGAAAACTAAGAATATACTTGTAAAAAACAGACAAAATCATCACTTACATAACTTAATATAGCAATATCACTTAAGGCTAGGTGCAGTCCTTGGCAGGTAAACTACACAATGACTTGTTTCTTGTAGGCTGAAAAACTTTCCAGTACTTCCAGAACCAGTAAAAATGTTTCATCTGCCAAGAGGAGCACCTAGTTGATATTGCTACGTAATACAGTAATGTGTAATTATATGCTGTGCATAAAAATTCACTTAAAGTGAATCATCGCATCAACCCCCAGCGATTTCCCATGCAAAACATCCAATCTTTTTTCGACATATCAGTATTACATCTCTTAAATTACAACACAACATTGGACAAGGCACTTTCTTAAACATATCTGTACACATATGAGAGTATTTTGGCGTTGTTTGAGCACCAGTTTGAACGTTTTTGGCACATTCGGTGTCTTGTGACGTCATTTCCGGGTTAAACGTAAGTAACCCGAAACCATCGTTGTCAGAAATAGTCGTATTCAAGCCTGAAAGTATAATAAAAACATAAATAATATAACTTTTTAGCTTGCAACATTTTATGAAAGTCAATGTTGATCTATTTAACGGATTACATTTAAACACATGAAGAAAACTGCCAATCCAATTTTTTCCGAGGTAAATGTAATTGATCATTTAGTCAACTGAATACATACGTCAATAAATTACATTAGGCCTATTTGAACCTTGTTGCAAAACGTCTAATCAAAAAAATAAAAAGAAGCTATTTTGAATATGAATATGTGTCTATCTTGTTTAATTTAAATTATTTAGTTTTCTCGCATGTGACAATTGTGTGTTTTCATTTTTTTAGTTTGCAACTGACAATAGATACTTTTTAGTGAAATGTTATGGTTTTGTTAAATAAGAAACTCATTTCTATAAGAGCACTGGTATCGTATTGCGTAATGTTTTTGAATTTTGCCAGACACAGTTCAATTCCAAGAACTGTAAATCTTCCATTAGAATATATGCAAAATTTAATACATGAACCATGCAGATGAAATGAAAGCACAAAATTTTTTATGAAAACGGAGGTCGTTATTCTCATTTTACAGGGAAATGGTCTATAAATCAAACAACAAAAACAGCAGTAAACATGCATGCATTTAGAGTTTTTAACGCATGCGTAACAGATAACACAAAAGTCGGGTGGGTCGGAACAAACACTGTGAAAAAATGTAATTAAACAGTGTGACAAAAATTAATACTAGAATATTTAAGCGTTTATATGCTCAATAGAAAATGAGATTAGTTACAACATCCATGCGATAGAGTTTCAAAACATGGGTACGATAGCTGCGAGACAACATGCACGTGTACCTAACAATTGGGGCTGGTCGCTCACTCCTTGATCTTCGTTGGTAGTATTCTCTACTTCCTATGTTTGGAGTACGGGTATATGGGGGTGGACCGTCCTCGTCCATCAGACTCGGTGGGATATCACACCATATTCTGCGCCCTTGACTACCAGCCACATAAGAATAAACCCCCTCTTCTGGGTCATAAGTAAATGGAGGAACGCCCAGGTCATGTGATTGACCTTGACCCATTTCTTGTTGTGGATAATCATTTCGATGAATTCTTACACTATTTTCAGATCTTCTAGTTTCCGGTGGTGTGTTAACATGATTGTAAAATGATCTTCGATTTGGCAATGGACTTCTGACGTCGGAGGTAATGCAATGGCTTTTAGGTTGCTGTCTGTTGTTGTTTGTCTGGTTATTTGATTGGATAATCGGATTGCATATGGGTTCACTTACTCTAGGGCGTCTTTGGACATTACGGGGGCTTTGAACTGGGGTGCTTGTAACCACGTGATCAGAAGGTGATAACGGCATATGTAAATTTGTTTGTGCTAAGTGCAAAATTTCAGAGTTGCCTTCCCTGCTAACAAAATTACGCGAATTAAAATCTGGAGAACCGGAAATAACCTCATTGTTATTTGACCCCACACCAGAACTTGAGGTTGTGATACATGTGCTACTAACCGGATTTCCATACGATGACGTCGTCGTAGTAGCAACTGCTGCTGAAACTGATGTGTACCTATGGTTACTGTATAGTCTAGATGGCGTTGATATGGCGACACTATAAGGTGGCGGCTCAAGTGTGGAAGACAGTGAGGTAGCTACTGGAGATATTGTCACATTACGAGATGTCTCTGTTCGTGGCGGACATGTTTCTTCGTTTCCCCGGACAACCGGTATCCAAGTCCAAATTTCGTCATAGCTGGTGTAGCTCGGATTAACGCCAGCATTAGGACTCTCCAATACTCTAAATACGCCTGACCTGAAAAAAAATGAAAGATTAACTGAAAACCATTTTTTCTAGTTTACTTCACAATATTCCTTAATTCCTACTGTACATCAAAACATGACATAATCATATTTTAGCATGGTATTCCATTGCATATAACTACAACGTCGATTACCTGTACTTACAAAACTCGCTCAAGCACAAGTTCGTTTACTTCTGTTGCACTGGTTTCGTAAAAAAGATCCAATACACTGAATATAAGATTGTTACCAAGGTTCAATATTGTTCTATTCCCGTGATTTTTCTTATTTGCACGCGGTTACCATCACAAAAATGAATTACCATAGAGTTCACATATAAGAACTTGAAGCTCTGTTAGTTGTTCTGCTTTTTAACACAAATTTCAATGACACCAGAACAGAGATTTTATAAATTCATGCAACTTTAACATTTTTAAACAATACATTTATGTTTTCATTGATTAATTAATTTTAGTCATTTATGGAAACAAATTTAAAGCTCACAACAGGTGTCATTGTTGCTTTGACAGTCATTTCGTACTCATGCGGCAGCTTGATATACATGTAGGGGGTATCAAAGGGAAATACTTTCACTTTTAAAAATATCTTTTTAAATATGATCATTGATCACAGTAAGGGCTCTGTAACACTCATTACTTATGTAAACTTATGGTGTGATTCCAGTCAGCGTTTCTTCGTTTACTTTGTTGTGTTGCATGTATGAGCACTCAAAACCTGTCAGAGCCCAAACAGAACAATACTACGCTTGACGGCCTTTTGGTAATTACTTTGCTTTGCTATTTCACTTTTGAACACGTGCTTTTACCCACTATGAAGTATAAACAAAGGATATATCTAGCATTTGTGGCGACAAATATTGTTCTTATTGTCTTATTTCTAGTTAACTATAGAAGAGAAACAAGAATCGTGAATGGTTCTGATATAATCTTCAGCGATCGGCAGAGGGTCCATATCTCTCCAAGACGTAGGAAGCTCAACAAAAGCAACATCGGTAGTGACATTGTCATATCAAATCCGCCTGAGGAAGAATCAGATGGGATCGAGATTTCTACAAACAATTCGTTAGGTCAGTTTAGTTACTTTGATCCAGAAGTTGATTTGTTTTTACCCAAATTATACAATTCAAACAATATAGCGTTTAATTTTACTGCACTAAAACAGATCGTATTTGAAGATTTAGTTGAAAGTTTCGATAGGAAAATAAAAAATAAGAAATACCTTCCAGCGTTCAGGAATCGAAAACAGTCGCCGAAAGAAAAGAACTGGCAAGCCTTTCAAAGACATATACATCAAACGGCTTTGTATGATCCACATGATGTCAATATCGACGGCTTACTGAAGGATTTGACCTTTGAACCTATTGTGGCGACAGAACTAAAAGATGGCGGAACTCAAATTAAGCTAGTTATAACGTTTCAGAACGGAGGACAAGCGTTGTTTAAACCAATGAGATTTCCTAGAGACGTGGAAACACTGCCTGACCACTTTTATTTTGATGATTACGAACGTCATAACGCGGAGATTGCCGCGTTTCATCTCGATTGGGTGATGGGATTTTATCGCGTTCCTCCAACTTGCGGTAGGAAGGTAAATATGATATCAGAAATAAAAAATGTAGCAAACGCACATTTAAAACGAAAGTTTTATATTTCACCGGCTGACAACGTCTGTTTTTATGGCGATTGTTCGTATTACTGCGATACGACTCACGGAGTCTGCGGAAAACCTGACATGTTGGAAGGATCCTTTGCGGTGTTCCTTCCACAGGATGATGTGGCGGATAGAGTAACATGGCGTAACCCATGGAGGCGCTCGTACAACAAGAAAAAGAAGGCTTATTGGGAGAAGAACAACGACTTGTGTGCAATTGTCAAACAGGAGCCCATTTTTAGAGTAGGAAGACGATTGGTCGAAATCATAGACATGCATATATTTGATTTTTTGACAGGCAATATGGATCGACATCATTACGAGACATTTCATGACTTTGGAAATGATACTTTTTTACTACATTACGATAACGGTCGAGCTTTTGGGAAGTCAAAACATGACGAGATGTCAATTTTAGCGCCACTATATCAATGCTGTCATATAAGTTATGCCACATTTATAAAACTAGTTAAGTTATACATAGGACCACAGCGACTAAGTGATTTAATGCGTAAATCTTTGTCAAACGATTCCGTCAACCCCATTCTTACAGAGTCACATCTGTTGGCATTAGACAGACGTGTGATTAAAATATTAAAGGAAGTGCTCAAGTGTGTTAAATATAACAATGTAAATGATGTCATCATAGATCCAAAATGGTGATTTTATATGAGAAAATGAAGTATGTGATAGTCCAACCTATAAAATAAAAATATGTGGCGGATTTTCAATTTTCTGATGTTCTGATGACATTTTGGATTTGTCATTAGATTAACGCTTCCAACATCATGGAAGAGAAGATGGCATTGGCTTACATAAAATATCATCAGAAAGTTAAATAGAGTGTCCTCAGATCTTCGTTTGTTAACATGGATAACCTGATTGTAATCAGATTGATAATGTGATTTTGTAATACATTTAACTAAGCCTTTAACATCCAAAACACATTAATAACACTTCAATAAGTGAAATTCCTAAAACATGGACAGCCCATCACGGTACCGTTCTGTGTCTCTGCTAGCCATAAATATTAGTATAGTGCACAAACTTTCCCAGACAACATCCATGTGCCTTCATACACAGCGTAGAACTACCCTTATGTTTCGTATATTTCTGAAGAATGTTATTTATTAGAACTATTCGTCACAATTTTTATACATATAAAATCTGAATAAAATCAGATCTTGGTAAAAATTGACTGCGTTCTCAAACTAAAGCTATGAAATGACCTTTTTGCAATCCTCTAGATTTGTTATAAGATTGACGCTTCCAACATCATGGAAGTGGAAATTTCATTGGCTAATAGGTCATCCGAACAGAAAGTAAAATAGAGCGTCGTCAGATCTCCATTTGAGACCTAATTTAAACAGATTGATACATATAATACCATTAAACACCAAATAAACAACTTAGAAAGTTTTAAACATGGTATTTAAAAAATGAGTGCCTCCAAGTTTTGTTTCACGTGCAGAAACCTTTTTATAGAGATCCTTGTCCTTTACATATTCCACCTCGAACACTGCCACCTAGTTAACTTAATTTTTTTCATTAAGCCAGTTAGCATTAATGTAAAAAAAGGCAAATGGCATTCTGGTCATTATCACATAAAACACGGCAAAATTTCTTGAGATACTTACCTCAATGGATTCGACCGTCGTCTTCTACCTTTCTTGTTGGTACGTAAGATACACCCGAGTAGAATTAGGAGAGCGATTAACAAAATTCCACCGGAAATCCACAGAATGACAATTACTGTCTCGACCTGCATCTCTTTATGGACCACAATATCTGTCCCGTTGATAGGCAACATCGTTGTGGTCAGACCTGCAACATTTAATGATTCCATATCTTAATGAATTTCTCTTTATTAATAATAGAAATGGGAATTGTGGTAATAAGCTCAATATAATATCCTTGTAATGTGATATTAATTTACGTGATTGTAAACCGATATTAATCCTAGCCATTAAGACGTCTCACGAATTCACTTTTCATTTGACTTACTGGAAACTGAACCATGATCTCTACTTAGACCTGAAGCTGGAAATATAATATCTAATCAAATCAAATGAACTTATTTTATTTCCCAAACACGTATGCACAAACCATGATTAAACTTTGTTAGAAAAGGTGGATTTTAAGCGATCGCTGAATTCAGTAGCGTACGAGTTATGAAATTCATTTCGTAAGGCTTAACGGGAACGTTTATGAAAAGACAGCCTAAATCTGATTTTGTATTCTTTTCCTCATCCCTGATAATCTGAAAATCTTACAATACATGAACATTGTGAAGTAGTTATGGTTATTTCTAAAAAAAAAACCAGACAGGGATTGATTAATAGTAAAAAAGAAACAATAATTTTATTTCAATTTTTTTATAATAAAGTTTTGATACAAATTGCAAATCTGGAGGTATTTTTTAAATATCATCTTGGGCAAACGAGATATAAATTAAATGGGATGCGTAGTGGAAGGGGGATAATTCTTACAATAAAAATAAAAAAATGTTAAGATACAGAGTGGCATCTTCATTACCCAAGCCGATTGTCCAGAACTTATTGTATACACCCGACCAGACTAACATCACTGTTATATATTTTAACGAATATTTATTGTAGCGGATGCTTTCTGTTGTTTTTTTTTTCAGGGTAGGAAACCTACGTCATCAACAACGTTTCGTACACACCGGAACCGCCATGCAG
>JAULBM010336387.1:0-12781 GCA_032357055.1 Geukensia granosissima
TATCTATGTGTGAGTTGATTTCACAATGTATCTTCTATTACACTAAAATAGGGAAAAACTCGAAAAGCATAGCACTTCGTAGTTCTCCCCGCTGTCGGATTTGGCTTCCCACTTGGATTTGTTTAGATTTGAGTGCTTCTTTTGCTATGCTTGGATCTTGGACTTCATATGATTTCATTCTAATGATACTGATGATAGGTTACTCCTTGAAATATATTTATAGCATACAAAGATTCTCCGTATTTAGTCAACATTGGTAATTTTGTATTTTGAAGACGAGATTAATTGAATATTGATGACAGGAGTGAATCACACCAAACTCTTTGGCTGCGTCATTAGAAGTTATGGGAAGGATTCCGTTACCCTGTTGTGGTGGAGTCCGTTATCGTAACTAATAGTTAATTATGATTTGATTTTGTATTTTGCCGGTGCCCTGATTTGGTTAAATAAATTATCTTATCCTGCGTTTGAGAAATTCACAAATATAAAAAAATAGATGTGGCATGATTGTCTATGAGACAATCCACGAAATGACAGTAGAAATAAACTTCTCCAGGTCCATTTAAGACCGGAGTCCATACCATAACGGATGCTGTAAAATGCCCAAAATACATGAAGATTTCATATTTATCAACATAACTGACTTCCTAATAATAAAACATAGCAATCCTAGTGCTGGATACAGATGCCCTTTATATTTTTTCAACTCGGCATTAATGTTTCCAACTGCAGTTGTGATAATTTAGGCCATATGAGCTAAAGGTATACTTGCAATCACGTTAAACTAAATCCGGGTTTTAAAAAGTCTTAATCTTAACAGTATGGCAAATATAAATGTAAAAACATTCTGCATGACATTTAGTGGTCAATATTACAGTTACCACTGGCAACACTATACAGTTATTGACTGGGTCGAGGACAACAGTTGTTTGACCCAAGGACTGAACTGTTGCCCAAAGCCGTAGTGTGAGGGCGCAAAACAACTGTTGTCCAAGAATCTAGTCTATAACTATTTAGTTATACCTCCTCTGATCAGACCTTATCATATTGCATAATCAGACAATAAAATTTAAGCTAAGCCCACGCGATCAAAAGACTACTACAGATCAAAAGGAATAGCTGCGAATTACCGATAGATGTAGAATATAAGATCTTGACCCGGCATTATTATAAACAGCTTTCAGTTATACATATAACCAATATGAACATAAAAAAATCATCTAGATGGTAGTTACACATGCACAGACATAACAGATACGTGCAGAAGTGTTTATTTAATAGTGTTTAATACGTTGCATAATAAAGGCTGAGATTAAAAAACTACAAAACATTGTCAGCACTCACAATTTTACATTAGCATTATGGTTCTGTCATGAAATATACATGCATAGAAGTGGTATAAGAATATATAATCTACATGTATTGCAATTTAAGATCAGTGTATCTTACAGAAGACTGTGATGAATGTTGAAAAAATTGTTTGTTTTTTTTTTTTATGAAATCATTTATGCTGCTTGTACATCCACATTACTGGCTTCAAACAATCCGAGTGCAGGTCCCTTGGATTATGTGAATCAGCTACCAACAAGTTTGGAGACAAAGGACAACTATCAACAAGTTTGGCAACGATGGACCGACATTCAACAAGTTTGATTTTCGAATAAGAGGAGGTTTATGCCGCTACAAAAGGCTAAATTTAATGTTCTTACCCATCACTCCCTTTTTCCACTGGCAATCAAAAACCGTTTCCCTGTTGTGTCCCATCCCACCCATATTTCGATATTGATAATTGTTGAACTTGTTCTCGTCCTGAATATGCATGAAATATTTGCCACTGGACGTTAAGCAATCAACAATCAACCAAATTTAGTGTTATTCAGTGAAAGGACATCATCTATATAGCAGAACGCGAAACCAAAAGATTGAGACAACTTTTTCTCTTTTCTCTGTTGAAGGCTTTGCATGAAGTCAGCTTCATAGGAATAAATCGGCGAGATGGGGTGCACAGTTGGTCCCAACTGGAATGCCGACAGTCTGTTGAAACACACGTCTGCAAAACATTACAAAAATGTTGCCAATACAGGGTGAAAAAATCAAGTGTTTTTATGCTATTGCAAGAGGAAAGGGACCTTAATTTGAGGCATTCTAACAGATCTTTGGAATTTTTTAGAATCCACATTTGATTCACGCCACTTTAGAATTGCTAGTTTCGCAGTAACTCTGGAGCCCGTTTTTTACTGCTGATAGAAAAACTGTCAGAAACTTGGAAAGATGTTTTGTGGAGCAATTGGAAAACCCTGCAATTTAATGTTGCTTGTAAGGACTCTTTTGAATCTTTGGAATCTAGTAAAGCGAAGGAGAATCGAATTCTTCCTTTTTAGTTGAAATTCCAAAAAGACAAAACTGACCGATGATTGTCAAGGATTTCTTCTTTGGTAAGTGTCGTTGGGGTATTTGTTGGGTTGCCAAGTGAACTGTCAATACCTCATTTCTTTATCAAGCAGTCTATGTAGTGTGATTGACAAAAAAACAATGTTGTTAGTTGCTTTATCGGCGGGGACGACAGCATATTTGGCATGTAGTTTAGAGAGATGTCTGGCAACACTCGGATCTTTGAAGACCGATTTCGCGTGTGTGTTCATAGATCTTTCTAACTTGTGAATTCCTATTTGTATTAAATTAACGACCTCTATTTGTATCAAATTAACGACCTCACAGCCTTCACCCATTCGGAAAAGGTATCTAGTTCCTCTCCTTAGCGCTTCGCCCACTGTCTTGCATAATCTAGTAATTATGACACAATTAAAAATAGGTCAATTAAGGGACGGGTTAAAAACAAAACTTTACAAAAGAGATAACTTTGATTTTCCCATTCATGTCTAGCACCTGCATACGGAGTGCATATTTCTCAGTTTATACGCTACTCCAGGGCGTGTGCTTCCTCTCGGGATTTAATTGATAGAGTGTTGCTGCTGACAAGAAAGCTACTGAACCAAGAGTTTCTCAAGAAAACATTTGAAAAAATTTTCGGTCGCCATCATGACTTGATTAAACCGTTATAAAACCTCCATTTCAAAAATGACAATGTATACTGTCCTGAAAACGAATCCGTTCCTATACTGGTTGTGACTAACATCGATTGCGACTATACACCGGCTTTGTCTACCAAATTGTTTGAAGATCTTCACCTTAGAAACACCTAAGCTGATTGAATTATGTTGCAGAAATCGTCATTATGTGGTCCTCCGTCAACTATGTAAATTGTTTGCTGTTTAGACATTTGATATGGCAGCCAAAGTTTACTTAGGAATCTAAGAAAATTCCTTTGAAGGACTTGGTCTGAAATTACCTTAACTTAGTGGAAGGGTCCTTTGGTGGTTTCGTTTCTGATGACATCAACTGCCATGACATGGCAACTATAGCTAAAAGAAACTTTTTAACAAAGACCATGAAATTGCATTTTACCAGATTTCTTGAAAATTGTAAAACCTGTTCTGATATGCATCATGCATTGTTTATTTAAGTGATACAGGCTATCTCTGGTTTGGTTTAACATTCGAATGCAAAAACATCAAATAAAACTATGTCACTCGATAGAATTACGGTTTCATAACTGATAAACTTCTCTAAATAGTGTGATTTTTCCCAAAATATTCCGTGTTGTTTACTCTCACATATACCACCTGACCAATTAATGTGGATGATCAGCTCAAAGATGATGTCCATGAGACAGACATCCATCAAATGACAGTTAAATTAAAATTAAACTTCTACAGGTCCCATTATAGCCTTCAATAATGAATCAGAGTCCATACCATAACGGAAGCTGTAATAGGCCCAAAAATACAAAAATGTGAAACTAACACGACAACCGGCCTTATCTATTGAGAAAATAGTGAATGAATAAAAATTAATGACTACTTAAACAACAACAACCATTAAACTGCAGGTTACTGGCTTGGGACAGGCACATTAAGTATGGCAGAGTCAGTAAAATATTATCTAAGCGCTCAATCATCCACCTAACCTGGGACAGTGGTGTGATAAATTAACTTAAATTATTCTTGTTAAGTTGAAATAATTCTAGTTAAGTTATAATTTCGAGCTGTTTTATTGGTCGGTTATTTATAAGGACTTAAAAAATAATTCGAATTAAGTCATTCAATATAATTATACTTATAAGTAAAGATAAAATCCACTTACAGTTAACGATTTGTGCAATTTAAGTAAGTTAACGTTAATTAAAACCAATTGGTGTGGTAATGGCGCATTTAACTGTTTAACAATTTTTTTTCTCTTCGGCTCCCCCCTACCCCCTTTGTTACAGTCTACATACTGATTTATTGTTTGCTAACTTCTTTCCGTCCTGAATATGCATGAAATATTTGCCACTGGGCGTTAAACAACAATCAATCAATCAATCAATCTCTTCGGCTTAATTCCTTTTTTCTGACACAAATCTAATTGATTAATTAATGCATATAAGTTTAAGTTACTTCAGTTGAATATAAGCAGAGACAAACTGATCATAACTAACTTTAACTGAATTTATCTATTTTTGTGACTTGGGAGGGCCCTAAATATCAGTACATCCCGATTCGGCAAGACTTACCTTTGAACCCCCCTTACATGTCTCTGATCTTTGAACCCCCCTTACATGTCTCTGATCTATATTAAATCTATTTGACTTACTCCATCAACCAGCGGTGGGTTCAAATGGAAATATTTTCTAGAAAATAAGGCCATAATTTATTTAAAGTTTAATTCAATTCTCAATAACTTAATGAGTACATAATTTAGAGAAATGAAGTGTCTGCTAGCGCACCAAGTGCTTTTATTCAATTAAATACAACGACCTTTACCTTTGGGTGGAGTGTCACACAACAACCAATAGTAAACATCCGAACATCCGCTGTGAACAGCTGACGAGGACAATGTAAAAATTTGGTAATAATAATATAGCCTTACGAGAGGAATTTTACAGGTTAAAGGGGTTATCACGAGTCTGGTACATGTAACAGTAGATGTGAAATGAGAAAGAATGTGATCCGATTGTGAATCCGGCATGAGACTCTGAAAGTGAAAGGCGAAATCTTGTACCGACTCCCGGACTAAAGACAGTGAATGAGTCGAGAAAAGCGCAGGGTGAAAGGGGAATATTTGATTTATTGCCATGCTTATGATTGTTATAAACAAAAAATTCTGAATCTTCAGTAAATATCAACATTTTAAACTCCTTTATTTGACTAGACATGACTGGTTTAAACCACGCTAATGTCTTTTAAACATGACTTCGAATATATAGAACGGCTTTTTTGAAATTTTAGTTGAAATATTTTATTATATTTTTTTTTGTCAAGAAGTAGAAAATAGAACTTAAAAATAAAATTACTGCCCTCACCATAGACTTTTCAGGCACATAAATTGTTTTTAAGTGGGAAATTTCCCATACTTGTATAGTCACAATCCGGAAGGTTACTTGTTATGATCCAAGATTTATTCCACTTGACCATACTGACATCGAACAAAATTATTTTGTTACATCAAAATATTTACTTGTGACATAAATTTGTGCTCTAAATTGTGTAATTTGCACAAAGGTGGACTGGACTGCGTATTTTAAAATTATTGCCTTCTAAAATACTTAATTTTCACATTGAAATGATATCAACTAAATACCTGTACAAATCTGATTAAAATTGTATTCTCGTCTTGCTCCCGGTAACTGATATGCCGTGACAATATGCCGTGACACATTCATTGACATTAGTAAATGGGAGCAAGATGAGAATACGTTCAGGCTGTAAGTTTGAAGTTTGAATTTCTAACAGAGAAATTAATGGTAACATCGCATCTGGTTAGTGAGACCTACATGTATAAACCATCAAGTTGAGTTTGGGCTAACTGGAGATATTGATCAGTTGATTACAAATATGCTTTGTGCACTTTTAGTTTGGGTTGTTGACTTGCAACATTTTATGTTTTAACAGGCAAACTGCACTCCTTTTATTATTCTCATAAGTTTTACACAGACCTGATTTTTTCCACTTTAAAGCGGAATTCCGCTTTTCAAAACTGGGATTTTCCTGTATTGCATCCTTTATTACACATATAATGAAGCTTCAGGTAACCCATTTCCGCTTTATTTTTATGTCGGCAAAATCAGGTCTGTTTACAGGTTTGGCCAAATCCTGCACATTTGGGGTAAAGTTTCTGATTTGAGTAACAACTCAAACATATATTTTGGTAGTGCTTAAAACAAAAATTTAAAAATTGTGCTTTCTCATTTAAAATTGCACATATTGATATTAAATCACTTTACTTTACTGGAGAATGATAAATCTGTTTTCAGATTAAGCCTGAAAATTTTTAGGTTAAAAGTCTCATTCCAAAAAAATAATCAATTTTTTACACTATCAAAAAAACCCTCATCTGAGAGGTTGTTTCTGAAATGGTGAGGTCCCAAACAGTTTATAGGCAAACTTCATTTTAGCCAAAATATAGTTTGTTTTTTTTAGTTAAATTTACACAAACTTAAAGTCAGCTTTATAAAAAAAAAGAGATGTGGCATGATTGTCCATGAGACAGCCATATGAATTTAAACTTCTACAGGTATGGCCTTCAATAATGATTAATGGAAGCCGCAAAAGGCCCCCAAACACAAAACATGAAACCACTCGCAGAACACAACAATCGATCTAACCAAAAAAAACTTCAAACAACAACACATGACCAACCAAACAACAACAACCACCAGACATTTTGTCCTTGACATACATGCAGCTAGAAACGAGATCATAAAAATGCATAGCAACTTAACCAGCATAACCATACTTATTCATGGAATATTTTAAAATAATAATTTAAGCCTTTTTAGGTAAGAAGTCTCATTCTAAAAAAATAATCCATTTTTTGCACTATAAAAAAAACTCATTTTAGGGGCTGTTTCTGAACGGGTGAGGTCCCAAACAGTTTATAGGCAAACTTCATTTTAGCCAAAATATAGTTTTTTTAGTTAAATTTACACAAACAAATTCAGCTTTATAAAATCTATTAGACCAAAGATTTATGATTAACTAAAGTCATCCTCAGGATCTGATTGATTAATATTAAATATCCATAACAAATAAATGACATATCTTCTCAATATCATTTTGTTATTAGTAGACCTTTTATGTATGTCTGCCTACCAGATTTAGCAGATTTAAATGTCATATTTTTTCTCTGATTAATGATTTGGCAAAAAGCATTATCAGGGTAAGTTGTACTGTTTCTCCCCTTTTCAGGTTCATCATATGTACTCCTTCTGTTTGCCAAGACATTGATTGAATTTCTGTTCTGTAAAATTATTGTAGAACATTTTCCAGCTTGTGTGTGTTAGATTGATTTGATATTTGGTATGAAGCATTATCAGGTTGAGTAGTACTATGCCTTCCCTTTTCAGGTCCATCATATGTTAACTTCTGTTTGCCAGAGTGGGGGCATCCGTCTCCTACGGACATGTTTTCTCAAGTATCTTTGATTCATTTCAATGAGAGCTTTCAGTTGTTTTATCGAGAGATTTTCCCTATCTCTAACTGTTTTTGAGGTGAAAGGGGTCAGAGTGGCAGAAAAGACCAATTTTACATGATGTGGCAATTTTTTATGGAGGTTTAAGGTGTAAAAATGGTGGAAAAGCCATATTCTTTGTCCATCATATTACTTTGTATAGCTCATAACAGTATCCATATATAACTGTCAGCATCTCAGTTTTTAAAAAGAATTTCAATGTCTAATGAAAACATATGAAATTTTGAAAATGCAGTTTAGTACATGTATATATATTCTACAATAATGTACATTGTACATGTATACCAAAATATTACCAGTATCAACTGTCATACATGGCTTTGAAATGTCTGTCTTGCTATTAAAATGTGTGTATTGATTCCTTTATTCATGTTATTTATATTAACTTTGTTATAAGTAATAATATTTGTCTTCTCATTATAGCTGCTGGTAGTGTCTTTCATATCCAAATAACATAAAAGATGGAGCATACGGAAGATGAAGCTTTGGAATCACCTGGCATGCCAGGTTATAAAGTCAAAAGGTTTCCCACTGAACAAGGCCAGGAGCATGACCAACATATATACTTGCCACAGTTTCCTAGGTCTTTTAACCTGTTTTCGATGTTTGGAAAATATGCAAATGTCATACCTGAAGAAACAGAAGGTAATAAAATAATCTGAAAATAACTGTACTGGCTGGTGACCCAATCTTGCCAAGTACCCATTCTCGCCAATGTAACCATTACATAAAACTAGTTGAATATTATTTTAAACAAAAAGAGCATTTGATAGTATAGATATTTGTCTTTCCAATTCACTATTTTTTATGCTGAAACAAATTTCTGTTTAGGAGAACACTGCTGTATGGCGAGATTGGGTACCTGGCGAGATAGGTCAACCGCCATTACAGCCTAGGATACGTGAAGTATTCTCTTCCTGTTTTTAGCTCACCTGGCCATATGAGCTTTTGCCATCACTTGTGTTCATCACAGTTGTCTGTTTATGATAACTGAACTCATTTGAATCAAGTTTCAAACTACTGGTCCAATAGTAACCTAACTTGGCAGGAAAGTTTCATGAATTCCCCTCTTCCAAAATTTTGAATTATTTATGTATCAGAATTAAAACATGGCTGATAATATGTTCTGATTGGTAGAAACTTTTTAAATCTTCTTGTCAGAAACCATGGAGTTAATTTAATTGTAATGTTGTAGGAATTATCAGTGGATGGTCCTCTACCAGACTTGTGGATCATTGCCAATTAGACATTCAAGATAGCTGCCAATAGTTTTACGTTGGGCCCTTTGGGAAAATAACTTAATATGTAAATGAAAAGGTATGGGGTAAATGTCAGAGAGACAGTATTCTACCCACAAGAAGAGCAGGGGGAATTTACAAATCTAGAGGACTCCACATAAGACCTCTTCATCTGTAATTGCAACTGAACTTGCAGGAATGTTCAATAAATGGTGTTTTAACAAATGAAGAACAATTGCTGATCTAAATGAAAATATTGGCCATATCCAATGGTGTGTTCGGATAGACTAAAATGTCTTGACAGCAACCATTGAGAAAATTTATTATTTTGTTGCAGGAATCTTAATGTATAATGGACATGAATCTACTGGTCCTCAACCAAATTTGGTGGTAACCTTTTAGGCATTTTATCACCTGATAACTTTAGGCATTTTATCACCTTATCACTGCCAGCCATCTTGATAGCTATAGGACCTTATGATTTTTATCTTGTAGAACTACAATAAATACAGAGAAATTAAAACAGCAGAAGTGATCAGGAAGCTAAGACATACATATACAGTCAATAATGTTCTAACCTTGAATATGCATATCTTACCTGTTTATACATAACATGGCATCATTTTACCTTTTGGGCGTTACATGCTGTCAAGAGCCTCTGGTTTTAAAATTATAGTATTAATTGAAATAAAACATTTTAGTCAGTTCATTATGTAGTAACATGGATTTAAAAGAGGTAATAAGAAAAAACAGAATGCCAGGCCACAAAACAGCCTTGAGAATAAGTAAAAAAATAACACTTGACACAAAAGAGGAACATGTATCTATGGGCAATGCTGACCCCATCAATGTACCTGAGGTGAATTCAGGTGATCCTGAATGGTAAACAGTTTTTAGTAAAGTTTTGGTCTTTTTCTTCAAAGGTACTGGTATTAATAAGTGTGAGTATTCAAGATGTGTATGTCCTCTTTAACTGTTTAGTCTTGTATGACCTCTACCTTGTAAATGATTTTGAAGTATTTCACTCTTGTTTTACTCCATTAAAGTTAACTTACACTTGTTTGATGTTATTCTGTTTGGACATACTTTGTTAGTTTTTTTAGCTCACCTGGCCATGTGAGTTTTTGTCATCACTTGGCATCCCTCGTCCTTCCTTCAATCGTAAACTTCACGTTTTCATTAACTCCTCTGAAACCGCTTGGCCAAATCAAACCAAACTTTACAGTAAGGCCCCTTTATAAGGTACTTATAAAGATTGCTCATTTCGTGCAGATCCATCAACAAACATGGCCCCCATTGATGACTCTTGTTTCTGATAGGCTGATACATTAAAAATCTTCTCCTCTGAAACTGCTTTGCCAAATGGATTAATATTTGGTATGGATAATCAATGGAAGGTCCTTTCTAAAGTTTCCTCATTTCTTCCTGATCAGACAAAAAACATGGCACCCATGGACAATTCTTGTTACTAATTGGCTGATACATTAATAATCTTCTCCTCTAAAACCGCTTGGCCAAATGGATTAATTGTTGGTATGGAGCATCTTAAAAGTTTCCTAATTTCATTCCAATCGGATAAAAAACATGCCTGCCGTGTATGATTCTTGTTTCTGATTGGCTTACACATTAAAAATCTTCTACTCTGAAAACACTTAGCCAAATGAATTAATATTTGGTATGGAGCATCTATGGGAGGTCCTTTATAAAATTTCCTCATTTGGTCATGATCGGACAAAAAAAACATGGCTGCCATTTACGATTCTTGTTACTGATTGGCTTACACATTAAAAATCTTCTTCTCTGAAACCACTTAGCAAAATGGATTAATATTTGGTATGGAGCATCTTTGGGAGGTCCTTTATAAAATTTCCTCATTTGGTCATGATCGGACAAAAAACATGGCCGCCATTTACGATTCTTGTTTCTGATTGGCTTACACATAAAAATCTTCTACTCTGAAACCACTAAGCCAAATGGATTGATATTTGGTTTGGAGCATCTATGGGAGGTCCTTTATAAAATTTCCTCATTTGGTCATGATCAGACAAAAACATGGCCACCATGGACAATTCTTGTTTCTGATTGGCTTACACATTAAAAACCTTCTACTCTGAAACCACTTAGCCAAATGGATTGATATTTGGTATGGAGCATCTATGGATGGTCCTTTATGAAGCTTCCCCATTTTGTCCTGATCAGACATGTTCATTTCATCCCGATCATGGCCGCCATGGACAATTCTTGTTTCTGATTTGCTGATCATTAGAAAATCTTTTCCTCTGAAACTGCAAAATGGATGAATATTTGATTTTGAGCATCTATGGAATGTGCTTTATGAAGTTTCCTCATTTTGTCTGGATCAGACAAAAGACATTGTCAGCATGGATGATTTGTGTTTCTGAAGGGTTGATACATTAAAAAGTCTTCTTCTCAGAAATTTCTAGGCAAGATGGATTAATTTTTTAACTGGAGCATCAGTGAAAGGTCCTTTATGAGATTTCTTTATTTTGCACTTTGGAGAATCCATGGAGGATTCTTGTTTCTGATTTGCTGATACATTAGAAAATCTTCTACTCTGAAACGGCTTGGTCAAATGGATTAATATTTGATATGTAGCATCTGTGGAAGTACCTTTATAAAAGTTCTTAATTTTGTCCTGATCTGAAACTAAACATGGCCGCCACGGATTAGTCTTTTCTCTGATTGGCTAAAACTGCTTGGTGAAATTGATTGTAGAGCATCCATGGAAAGTCCTTTACAAAGTTTCCTAATTTCATCCCAATCTGACAAAAACAAGGCTGCCAGACAAATCGTGTTTTTGATTGGCTGACTCATTAAAAAATCTTCTCCTCTGAAACTTCTTTTCCAAATGGTAGGTGAGCAATACAGGCTCTGCCCCTGAGCTTCTAGTTTAATTTAGCTCACCTTAACTAAAATGGCAAATTATCACCTGAACTATATCCATCTGTTATCATGCCATATATTTGTCAGCTCACCTAGCCAAATGGACCACATTAACTTTTGCCATCACTTTGCCTCTGTATTCCTAGTGGTCTGCATCTGTTAATTTTAAATTAAATTGGCTAGACCACTTGCATTAATGTGCTCTAATTGGCAAAAAGTTTGAATATTTCTTGTCAAAAACCATGGAACCAATTGAATTTTAATGTTGTAGGAATGATTGATTGATGGTTCTCTATCAAATGACAAGGTGTCATAAAAGGCTGAAATGGCCTAAATTTTTGATGTTTTTGAGATTTCATTTCAGGAATATTTTTCATATTTGCATGAAAGTTGAGATCATATTAAAAGAAAAAATGGCAATTACAAAGATGTAATGTCATACAGTTATGACCAAAAAGTTGAAATTGATACAGTGAATTTGGCTTATTTCTCAATGTTTTTTTTTTAAATATAAATTGCTCCTTATGAACAGTGCAACAAAAGTTATGCCAGTTTTGAAAATAACAATTGTCTAAATGATCACAGATCAAGTTATATTATTGTGTGCACACTAACCCAAATTTTTTATTTGTTCACCTTTCACATGTCAACATGCTATAGTCCTATCCTGCTGTGCTTGCCCAAGCACCTCTGACAGTTTTACTTAAGTTTTTTTTCACACATCTGACACCGAAGATTGTGTCCATGACCCTTCCAACACCATTCAACTGATGGACTCCATAGTTAGTCTGTGGTTTATTTGTGATAAAATCACCTCGGTGGTGTAATGGTTAGGGTGCTTGCCTCGAGTGCGGAAGGGTGTGGGATCAATCCCTGTCTGGTTCAAACCAAAGACATTAAAATTGGTATTTGCTGCTTCTCGGCTAAGAGCAATAACTGGTCGGCCCAGAGTCAGAATAATGTTTCTGGGTAAAGTGGCATGTCGTCCTGCGGACTGTTGCTTTCTTGAGATAGCACGTTAAAAATCTGACTCAGCGTGTCAGTCTAGTACAAACCAGGGCTCATTCATC
>JAULBM010336398.1:0-12781 GCA_032357055.1 Geukensia granosissima
TTAAATGACAGTTTATGTACTCATAATTCATCTGAATAAAAGTTATTCTTGTATCATTTTGAAAAGAGTGTAAAAAAGGTCTCAAAGTGAAACTTAAAATTGTCTTTTGCGTTGTTGATTTTTCGCCCTTTTTAATTTGGTCAATATGGACCCTAAAAGTCCTTTGGCATTTCGAATCACTGATTTAATAATGGTCGTTGAAAGGTTTACCGGAAAGATAAACGTCTAAACCATTTTTTTGTCTGTCCAAAAAATGAATATTATCAAAACCAAGGTGATGCTTAACTTTTTAAAATTATCATTAAGTGCTTTAAAAATTTTTCAAAGGTTTCTTGTGACACAAGAAGTAGGTTAGATATAAAATCGGAATTTCACAAACGAACAGAGAGAAGTTTAATTGTATTTAATTTTAAGTTATATTAATAGATTGGATATTTATTCAATTGACTATATTGCTATTTTTTAGTTATCTATAGCTTTCATATTGATAGCTATCATATTTCTCAACGGTTGTTATCCATTTTATGAAGAACTGAAACGGTGGGAATTTGTCGACCACATGTACAGCAAAGATAAAGAAGTGAGTGATTTGAATCACAAGAAAAAATTATCTAACTTTTTCAATAAAGGTTTGTGCTTGAATGTTTTTCATCACAAAACTAATCGAATTTTGAGAGTCATTTCAGAGTTATAACCTGGTTTCCCAAATTTTTATCTGTATAGAAAAGGACATATATGTATGCTTTGTGTGTTTCATGATGACTGAGTACGTCATTAGGCCCTTAGACTTATGAAAAACGTAACAAGCATTTGAATATACAAATATTTTTTGTCGTTAAATCAAAATAGGAAATGTTGTATAATTGACTGAGCCAGAAATCAAATATTCCCAATTACATACAAACCTATATCTGTATATAGTCACTGTTACCTTGATCTAATGATTTTGCTCTTTCTGAAAATCTAGAAATCACCACAAAGCATTCAAAAAGAGTGGAATACAACTCATTGTGAAAAACTGTAAATCGCCCCAAATAAGAAACTAAAAGTGTATAATTAAAATAATACTGCTCCTACCTGAATATTATCAATATATAAATCATGACAGCCAAAATCTGCTGATTATTTTAACATGGGCTTGAGTTGTTTTCAAATTTATTTTATAACTAGCGGTAGAGAGAGATAAAATTTGTGAAATTAATGACACCCCATGCCAAAATAGAAAAAAAATATGGCTGCCATGAATTAATTCGATTCTTATATTGTAAATTTGTGAATATTGAAAAATGCCGTCACTTTGCAAAACTCCGCACAGTGCCGTTTCCGCTCCGGTATTTACATACTTTAGCCATGGTGGGCAACCGAACAATGAACACTGTATGTAGTTTAACACTTTGCGCAAAATTCATTGTGACGTCGCGATTTTTGTGCTCAAAACACAATGTGAACTCAAAGCGCGTGCAAGTCATTAGTTTCTGGAGATTTTACTATAGGTAAATGAAACATGTATTTCTTTTTACCCGACTTTTCGATGGTGAACAAGTTTTCATACCTAACTTACGCAAGAAAATTCCTGATCTATTCCACTCTGCATAATCTCTGACAGGACAAATGTGACTTTTCATATTTCCCATAACATAGAATAAACCATCAATGTACCGTTTCTATTACTTGCGCAACTTTTGATAATGTCTTCAAAGGGGAAATGCCAGGTGAGCGATAACGGCTAATCATTCTGAGACTCTGTTTTTTTTAACCAAATGCTTTATTAAACACGAATGGTCTGGCTTAAAAAGAGGATATCCTTTATAATACTGTATGGTGGCGAAATATGGGGTTCTATAAATCCTAAGGCAGCAAAATTCAGAAATGGATCTGTAACTATGGACAAAACCTTTTCAAACATTATCTGCGAAAAATTACATAACAAGACAACTAACATAGGAGTTCATAAAAAGACAACTAATTTTGATGCCGTATCTGAACTTGGTCGTTTCCACTTCATTTTTAAATTACTTAAACAATAATCAAATATTGGCTTAGACTGGAAAATTTGGAAACTTTCCCCTACTTCAAGATGCTTACCAGCACTCTCAGAATTTATACAACAAAAACAAAAGCTCTTGGTATGGATCACTTCAAAAGACACAAAAACATTTCCCACAATTCTCTCGCCTAAATACAACAAAAATCTCTAAACTTTCTATACAGAGGATTATTTAGGAAGTTTACTCAGAATTTTGGGACAGTCAGCTAAAAAGTAACTCTGAAGGAAAACTTAGAACTGATATCAAATTTCAGACAAATCTGGGTTTTAAAAATTACTTAACATTAATAAATAATTTTGAGCATAAGAGAAGCTTAACAGAATTTAGAGTATCATCTCATCATTAACATATTGCATCAGGTCGATAACAGGGTACTCCTCCACACCTTAGGCTGTGTCAGCGGTGTGACTCGGCTGAGGTTGAGGAATTTATTTTCTGTTGTCTTGCACTAAATATACAAATGATAGACAGCCAATTTTAGCAAAATATTACAACCTTGTGTTAATTTCTCATTATCAAATTTAATGAAAAATTCATATGGCTCATGAATTGTGAGAATCGGCTGAGGTTGAGGAATTTATTTTCTGTTGTCTTGCACTAAATATACAAATGATAGACAGCAACTTTTAGCAAAATATTACAGCCTTGTGTTAATTTCTCATTATCAAATATAAATGAAAAATTCATATGGCTCATGAATAGTGAGAATCCAGATATACTTAAAGATCTAGGTAAATTTATCTTTAAAAATTGTAAATAAGCAGTTGCCATATATCGTTTGTTGCATGAACTTACTCATCTGCATTAGACAGGAGGAGGAATGCTGTGTCTGCCACCATTTACAGCAGACAGTCTGTCCTGAAGCTCCGTCCCTTGGTGTCTCCTGCAGATAAGCAACCTAGTTATTATATCATTATTATTATTTATTTATTTATTTTATTTCATAATTCCTTGCATTAATGGATCAGAATCTCTATGATTCTCATGCATTGTCCCCTGGTGTCTTTTGCAGGTTGGCAATTAATTTATTGCTATTTTAATTATTTTTATGTCTGTTGTTCATCTCCTCTGCTCGGGTTGCACCACTGAACTAAACTACAAAATCTTTATATACTCATGGAAAGAAGAAACTGTGTATCCTATAAAAATTTGATAAAATTTTTATTCTACAATTATTTCATTGAAACATATCTTTTGATTGTTGCATTTAAATGGTGTTTACCTATTCGAAACGCTTCATTAAGTTTTGCACGATTTTTTCAAGTGTCATCGGAGTATTCCATATTTCCACCTTATCTGACTTCAGTTCACGTCCCTATGCATTTGGTTATTCGTTTTCCTTCAGAAGGTTTGTTGCACCTTACACACACAGAAAATCATCTTTATTCCGATACATTATCCATTTTCCTTATGCCACGGCTCTCCCAAGATGAACGCAATCGTGCAATTTGAATGCTGCAATTTGGAAGAAGCCAAGCAGACGTTGCCCGACACTCTGGCTGTCACAGAAACACAATACTGTCATTATGGAGACGCTATAACCAGCAAAACAACGTTTCCGACTATCCACGAACAGGACGTCCGAGGGTTATGACTCAACTCGTAAATGGAAATTTGACAGCCGCCAGATACCGTGATCCTCCTGCCGCATGTGATTCCATTCATCCAGAATCATGGCAACAACGTGACGTTACAGCAAGATAACGCCAGACCCCATGTCCCCCGAGTTGTTCAGAACTTCTTTCAACAGCAAAATGTCAATTTGTTGGATTGGCCAGCCAATTGAGCATTTGTGGGATGAAATAGACCGTAGACTTCGACGACTTCCGAATCCGCCCGTTACATTGGCGGAACTCGGTCCAGCACTTGTCAACATCTGGTAATTTAATATGAATAAACTAAAAGTATCCTTGATGTCATTTAACTTATTAGATCTTCGCCGCAAACAACCACCACCTAACATAAGTCCTCTTTAACGATGGGTTTCTATTTTACTTTGCCATTCATTTACTTTATCATTTTCTGTTGGTCAGTATAGTTTTCTGTCTGGTACAATGAGGTGTTTTAAAGTGTAAAAAACTTTATTGGACAATATCTGTATTGAAATTTTTTACGATGACTTATTTCTTTAAGAAAAAAAAAATATTTAAGCGGAATATTTGGTTTTTCTTTAAAGGCAACCTAACTCGTCAAAGATCTCATTCTTACGTGTCAAACTCGTTAACGGTATTATTACGTAACTAAAGCAATAAAGATTTATGTTATGTTCACAAAAACAGGCACGCATGATTTTATTTTTGTCAAAATACTTTATTGTACAATAATACCGAACTAATGGGCAATCTTGCGTCTATCCGTGGAAAATGTAAATATAAGCAAAATTGAAGTTTATATTTTTTAGGTATTTCTTTTGCATAGAGTAGTCATATGCCTTTAAGTTTTCAGACAAATATTCAAATTTCTGAAAAAATCGTATCAGTTTTATTTTTGAATATTAGTCATTTTGACAGATAATAATTTCTATGTTGATTGCTGCGGTGATTTCAGTATATTGTTTTTCACAGTAACGTGTTGATGTATTATAATAATTTTTGTTGTTAACGAACACTTACAATACTCTTACAACGGTCAATGTCTTGACCTGGCCTCCATGCAACGGACTTGGGTCTCGCGGGCCGTGTTAAACCCCTTGGTACAGATGTATAGAGAAATCTCAAACATCTAATCAATATGTACAAGTTTTTCTTCATTAAACATGTTAAAATGATCATTAACCAACAAATTTTGAAACACTTGTTGACAAGTGCTCATTTATACTTCAAAAGCGACGTCTCGCGACTTCGCACGAAAATTGCTGTGTGTTTCTCTTTGCCATGGTTTTGTTTATATTTTTAATCTCAGCGAAAATTGCGCGGCATATTGCGTATCGGTATAAGCATAACATTGAAGTAGTACAAGACTGAGATCGCGAATACTTGTTTGCAATGGCTTATGCTAACATATGGTCAAAGAGAGACAAGCTTACGATCAAAATGTCAAAATTACGGAATGATAGGTCTAAAACATGTGAAACTGATTTTTCCACCGAAAGGTATAAACAAATATCATATCAAACATAAACATACAGGACTGAAAGATTATAGTTTCATTATAAACATGATAGCCGATTCTGAGAATTATCAAATCAAAATTATTAATTTCCGTGTGTTATGTATAGTTTCCCATTTTGTATTTTTAGAGCTTTATACAGCTTCCGTTATGTTATGGACTTTGAAGGCCGTATAGGGACTTGTAGAAGTTTAAATTGCACTGTCATTTTGCGGGTGGCTGTCCCATTTCATATTTCCTATTTTATGAGGTACTACAACAGCCAAAATCTCGAAATTATTAGGTACCCAACTTTTAAATGCCATAACTTTGTTTTCAATGTAGATAGAACAATGAATGAAGTATCACTAAAGGAGAATAATATGTTTGAAAATCTTGAAATATTAAATTAGATATTCAAGCAACCTCAATTTAATTCCGCATATTTGGAAGAAAATTCATTTTGTCTATATCTTTCTTACAAAGAAAAAAGCGTCTCTAACTTTGTAGCTACTGTCAGCGCAGCTCACTTTGGAAGTCGCCTTTTTACAATTTTAAAGACTTAAAAATGGGACGTAGGTGGCATACTTTTTACTGAAAATGTACCTAGGTATGTCGTCATTTTCTTTTATAAAGTGCAAAATTGTAACTAAAAAATTGAAATTAAAAAATTGATAATACCCTTTCTCAGTGTGTTGGTGTAAAAACAAATCGTTTAAATCTTTTAACTCTATTGAAGATATTTTTGCTAGAATTATAAAAAATTTTGAAATTGATCTCAACCATGGGAAAAGGTTTTGCAGCTTTTTTACTTTTTAAAATGTTTTTATTATAATTATTTTACCAATCGAAAAAGGCAAGGCGCTATTTTCATTTAAACCAAATGTCAAAAAAGTTCAATTTTCTTCCAACTATTGAACTTTAATTGAGGTTTCTTTTTCAATTAGTCACAATTTTAGACCATTCAACTCTATTTGAATTAAAAGGAATTCGAAGATACCAAAGGGGCAGGCAGAAATCGTTTAGTCAGAAGACAGACGAGATAATGGTCAACAAAATGAAACGAAAGAAAAACATAGAACACACTACACTACACTGAAAACTAAAGTTGGAATAACACGAACCCCACAAAAAACTAGAGTGAGTTCAGGTGCTCCGGAAAGGATCAGCAACTCCTGCTCCACTAGTAGCAACTTATTCTTTACTCAATCTGCATATATAGCGAAGTTATGACATTTCAAAGCTGGGTACCTAATATTTTCGCGATTTGACTGTTGTGTCTCTTAAATACTCGTTCTTATACACGTTAAAGGCATCCGATTATGGCTGTTGCTTTGAAATATTGAGTGCTGATGCTCATTAACTGATGATCGGAAATTTAAGTGAGTTTAACGTGATAACTTAACACCTCGTTGTATTAAATAAATGATTTTTTACTTTATATCTTACCTGCATTTACATTAAGAGTTGAACAATCGCTTGACATTTAGTGAAAATATGTTAGGTAGTTCATTATTTATCCACAAACAGCCAAAATTATGAAATCTGGAGGTATGCCCAATACCAACGTTTCTTAAAAATACCTTGGGGGCAAGATTGTGCTGACTCTGATATGTTCGGGATGTTCAGTGCCCTTTTGCTTATATGAGCTTAAACAGAAGGACAAGAAAACTGATGTGTTCCAAATGAAATTTCAAAAAGATGTGGACCTTTAGTGAGTACAAGGGAGATAGGAAATCAAAGAACTTACCTACTGACGTAAAAAAAATTTACATATCATTTCTTTTGATTGGCAAAATGTAGGTAAATGCCATTTCAGAAAACTGTATGGTGTTTACTGTCTTTACAAAAAGGTATTCGAAGATACTAAAGGGGCAGACAGATATCGTTAAGTCGAACGACAGACAAGACCATGGCCAACAAAATGAAACGAAATACAAACATAGAACACACAACACTACACTAAAAACTAAAGCTGGAGTTACAACACCCCTACAAAAACTAGGGTGAGTTCAGGTGCTCCGGAAGGTTAAGTAACTCCTGCGCCACTAGTGGCACCCGTTATATAAATCATATGTTGTATATTTTACATTAAACACATATCTCCCGTGAGCTTGATTCCACTAGCTGGGAGCAGTCATAGCGCTTCTTTTTGCATGTATTTTTTGTTTAGTACATTTATTGTAATTCAGGTACTCTCTAATGAGATAAAGCGAATTTCTGTTGAATTTTTGAAGTTTGTCGGTTGCTGATTTGTTTTCTTTGATTTTTTTTTTATATTTTTCCTTTTACCTCTCGTTGGGGGAATGATCCCACTCAAATAGATCAACCCTACCAAATGGTTCATGTGCCTGTCCCAAGTCAGGAAATGTGGTCATAGGTTTATCCTTTTGTTTAACGTTTTGTTAAATGTACATTTTTGATAACATTCAGGTATGAGGTGTTTTATTTTACGTTAACGGAGATAACATACTTTCAACTTTTTAAATAACCGTAGCACTGGTTGTGCTGCGAAGCTTTTCAAATTAAAATAAACGACTAAATATAATCCTTGCCGTTTTAACTAAACAGATAAGGAACAACTTCAAGGAAACCCTGGGATCCTTAATGGCTGTAAAGATTTTGTTTGACTGAAATTTGTAAATTCTGAACAAATTGTTATGAAAGTACCAAATCCGATATTTAAATTTGCATTCATCGCTAAATCTTGCTATCCTTAGCGCTATCAATGCACTTTTTCGACACACATATACCCTGAATGAATGACAGACAACCTAACTGGCGAAAAGCACACCAGGAACATGCTTACACCTGTAGTTGTGCCTCATTTTGAAAACTACACATTAGCGTCAGAACTTCATTGAATAACTAGCGTCTGAACTTCATTGGATGACAATTCATGGATGACATCGCTAGACCTCATCTCTCCTGGTAGTAAAGGCTTATTTAGAGAATGAATCCGTCAATCCTCTTCCTTGGCCAGCAAGAAGTCAAGATCCCGACCCAATAGAGCATCTGTAGGACCAATTGGGAAAACGAATATAGCCTCCTATACAGACATTGCAACAGTTAGAAGTTAATTTGCACCGAGAATGGTGACAGATTACTCTCAACAAATCAGTCAGTCATCCAGGCAAACGGTGGATATACCCGGTATTGACTTTTCGATGACTAATTATCAATGTGTGGGTCATAATTCACATTTTGTAATTTTATTTGACAACTCAATAACGTTTTTGAGCTTCCACTGATAATACCTATTAAAGACAATTTTAAGTGTGAAAACTGTCCAAATTTGGATGTCATGATATGTAAATTAATTTTAACGGCAATAATCATGTTTTCTTGTTTCTGATAATGCATAATTTCTTTTGATAAATATGTTTAGATTGAATTGATTAATAATCAGTAACAAGAACGTCGAATCTGAGTCACTTGAAAAAACAAAGGGAGTGCTCAATTTTTTCCAAGTGTTTATCTTCAACAACGGCTAATCTGCCATTAAGACCTTAACTTGAGTTTAAATTCATCCTGTGAAGACCACAGATCAAAGGATAGTCCAGGAAACCTGTACCACCTAAAAGGGGTATTAAAAGTTGGGAATCCGGACGAACCCTTCGTTACAGCAACGCCTTTTACATGACTGACCATACATTTTGATCAAGGTCCTGTTGGGTACGACAATATACCGAAAAATATCTTTTACAATGGCTAATCTGCCATTAAGACCTAATTTTGCGTTGAAATGCAACCCAATGAAGACCAGAGACCTAAAATGAGTCGACGAAACCTGTACCGCTTAAACGGGGTATAAAGGCTAGGAATTTGGACGAACCCTCGGTTAACTTAATATTCCTGTACCCTGATCGTGTGTTAAGCTTTGTAAAATACTCTGCACCATTCAAGCAAGTAAGGAAGAAGGTTTTCCAGTGTTTGTACGTTTAAATTTTCCATACGATTTAACCTTACTCCTTGAGTTCATCTCTTAGAGAAAATTGTACATCAAGAATGGTGAGCAACAGCTATCTGGGTCTATTTGAATTTTGCATTTACTTTCAAATAAACCTATGTCATTCTGTTAATCTAGTTAATCTATTAATTCCTTCAAATGTGACTCTTTAGCTCAGTGCACGTTGACTCGGTAGACTAAAGGACACCTTATTCGAAGCACCTAAACTTGACTGCAGTGAGTATTTTTTTTAGACTTTCCTACTTTACTCCTCGGATAATGTTTACACTGAATGAACCAACTTAATCAATTGAAGATTGTAGTTCAAAATAGGGAGACTTTTAATATCAGTAAGAAAAAACTCTATCTTCTGGTTTGTTTTGCCTGACTTACCAGAAAAATGACAGTAATAAGTGTGCGTAAAGTCAAGCTTCATACTCCGCATGTTTTCGACTCCAAGTGATGCCACATTCAAATTTTGATTCACACTATGGGCAATATATTAACTTGCGATCATTATCACGCTTGAACTCGGACAAATTTTGGGACCTATATGTATGATATCTTTGCAACAGTTTGACCTTTTTTAGCTCACCTGGCCTAAAAGGTCAGGTGAGCTATTCTCATCACTTGGCGATCGTCGTCCGTCCGTCAACATTTTACATTTTGAACTTCTATTAGAGAACCACTGAATGGATTGAAACCAACATTGCATGAGTATTCCTTACAAGGTGCTGAACAAATGTTCTTACTTTGGTGCCGATCCGTCATCCAACATGGCCGCCAGCGGGGAACTTGATTTAACATAGGACCCTATGGGTAATTCATACAAAAATCTTCTTCTAGAGAACCGCTGAATGGATTGCAACCAAACATGGCACCAGTGATGCATCGCTGATTGGCAATCGTAAATTTGACCTCTGACATGAACTCAGATGGGATGTCCTTAGATCTCCCACAACGCGACAAAAGAATAAAAAAAACAAATACAAATGGGGGAATCACCTTAACGAAGTTGTTAAACTAATGTCTGGGAAACACAGGATAGAGGTTAGGTTGTAAGCACTATTTTGTCTTAATAAGGTGTCATCTTCATCTGCCAAGTATTAAATAAATCATGGTCTTAACGCCAACTAATGGAAGTAAATATTTGCACAGAATCTTTTCTTCTTTACCGGCAGAGGTCATGTGAAAATTATATCAATGTGTTGTTGATATTTCTCCTACGCCTCCGGTTATTTTTTACAGTCCCAATCCATTTTCGGGGATTGATGTCAATAGTAACTTTTCGGTAATAATTGCTCTCTACAATAAAAGTTATTTTATAGCAAAGCGGAATTAGCCGAGTAGTTACGATTGGAAGGACGAATTCACAATCTTGTCCGCCTTTGTGCAAATTACACAGCTTCCGGAACAAGTTTTACGTCACATGGTAAATATTTCAACGTGACAGTACTAAGTCAATTGTTGTTTTGAAGCCAAGTAATCCTCATGTATTGTTTACTTACGAATTTCTTCAAAATCACTGTTCAGCTGACACCATCAATTATGTATGGGATGTTTGGGGCAATTTGAGGTCAATTCAGCTCAGACAGAACCACAAGACAACTGTAACAGTGTGTTCCACATTTCAAAGAGATGTGCATCGGCAAGGGGACGGGTAATCAAAAAATCAATATAAGGGAGATAATTCTTGAGTTACAATGTAAGTAAATCAAGGTATTCATATGTAGCATTAAAATGAAAGTCTACCTTTATTTGATTTATATTACTGCTTTTTGAGTGCCATTATCCATTTTGCTCATACTGTTAACATGTGTGCCTTCGTTTCATTAGGATATTTTTCAAAATAGAAGACTTGTAATATTTCACAGTCCCTCAGGTCACGACTATGGTATGCATTACAATACTGTTGTCGAATATAATGCGAAACATTTGATCAGTATTTAATGTACCAAGAAAAAGGTACACAACTATTCGTTAATTATATATTAAACAACATATATAACGTACCATCTAAACATTTTTTATTACAAATTCACTCTTAATTTAATCAAATAGAAAAGGCTATATTTGTTATAGATTTCACATGAATCCATGTAAAATGAAAATTTGTTCTTAAACTGCAATGTCATTTTTCATTCCTCTCACACTTTTGTTCCGCCTAGTTTTTGTGAAGACTTTTATCTTCATCTGTCGTTTCCATGTTATCCGGAAATCTACTTGAAATTTCGGTAGAAACCGACGACTGGAAATGAGGTAGGAAAAGTCTTGGCGAAGTATTACGTATACCAGGATATTCCAAATAAAACGGTTGCTCCATAAATATTTTTTACTCTGGTTTGTTAAATGGATACTGAA
Source organism: Geukensia granosissima (assembly GCA_032357055.1). NCBI lineage: Eukaryota > Metazoa > Mollusca > Bivalvia > Mytilida > Mytilidae > Geukensia > Geukensia granosissima. The sequence goes on from JAULBM010336398.1 coordinate 11,446, forward strand.
TACAGAATCTGTATTGAGAGATTTTGAATATGCAAAACACTCGCAGATGGAAAGCACGGTTGTAAATCAGAATCGCTCCAAATACGAAGAAAATTTATTTGATGTTGTTGATGAAATAATTGTTGATTTTCCAAAGGAGCTGATCTAACCACATTAACAGAACAGACAACATTAGAAGTATAATCGTAACCAGATGTATTTTGAAGGTATAGTTTTATTTTTTTACATTAATGACTGGAAGTTTAACTTCTCGACAGCTGATGAAAATATGACGCGCTTATGGTATGTTGGCTACTGGAAGTCCAATGTGAAGTGCACATGTCATGCTTAAAAGAATGTGAATTTTGTTTTGACTGTCGAATTTCTGACTCAATGCGATGATTCTTCGTCACGTGTAGGCACAAACGATCTCTTTAACCGCTGGTTAACAGGTAATAGTTGACAAATGATCCGTTGAAAAACTTTCTGTATCAGAAATTAATCGATCAAATCCTGTAAATATTGTACAGGGAAGTCAACGTAATCGGAATAATGTCTCGGATGGCTTGGAACAAAGCTTTCTATTTGCTTATGTGATGATATTTCTTCGTGTTTACGTGTAGTTTCAACAATGGATTCATCGGTTGTTAGTTTGGACTCATTTGTTATAAGCCAATCCATAAATTCAAGGTCGAAAGTATAACTCTTTCTTGTATCCTCACTACAGTTGTCGCCACATATATTTCTGTCTATTCCAGTAAATTTTCCAGACAGCCCCGAAGTCGATGGTTCATCTTTTGATTGGTCATCAAAGCTAGAAGTGGGTGGATTCTTTTCCATAGTTGTAAAAACTTCGATATCGTATGCAATTTGTGATTCCAACGTTAACGGAAGTGGAGAAATTTCGGCAGTTGATGGTGTGATGTCCCCTTTAGCCCTTTGGTCAGTTGACACGAATTTAATCAGTGATTCTGGTATTATTCCACTGTCAATATCTCGACCCCATTTCAAGCACTTTTAAAAAGAAAAATAAAGATGAACGTGAGTATTTTTGGGTGAAGATCGCAATCACATACGGTTAAATGTACTTATAAAATTAGGAAAATAAAATTTTGCAAAGCTGTGTTAAGGGACGCATTCGAATGCCATTTATCTGTATAATATTGTTTGAAAAGAAAAAATCGTTGATGAAGCCAACAAAACATTACTTCTCAAAATTAGTAATGCACTAAGTAGTGGTCCATGCCGTCGGATTTGGCTTCCCATTTCGATTTGTTTGGTTGAGTGCTTCTTTTGCTATATTTGAATCTTTGATTTCCTATGTTTCGGTTCTAATGCTACTGATGAGAGGTTACTC
>JAULBM010336409.1:0-12781 GCA_032357055.1 Geukensia granosissima
GAACGTTTTAAAAAGCCATTCCATGAACTAAGCTAAACAGATAGTATTATGAAGAGAATGTTGAACACGAAATATTGAATCTTTGTAATATTATTAGGATGAACATGATTTTTGTACATATTTACCTTTCCGTTTTCCGTAATAAACTCATTAAAGTACACTTTAAATTTGGAAGGATGCAATGACTGCGCTTCTTTTGTCTCCGGTAGGTCCTCTGCTAGATGTATACCAGAAACTATAAATGTGAAAAGGCACATATTACTAATATATATGGCACTATATACATTGAACTATATGCTTTGGTATAGTCTTTGCATGATTTCATTAAAATGGCTATATTGACTACTTGCATATAAAAACACCTATTTAGTTTTTTTCTTTTTTTCTCGGAATACAGCACTGCACTTTAAAGTCGGTTCTCTGTTATTTCAACCCCTGTTTTGTTTAAAGTGGGGAGATACTCGCGTCTTGGTCCTCGTTAAAGAAATTACTCTTTTCCAAAACATATCGACATAAGACGTGCTGAGGCGTTTATATATGAAAATAAAAAATGGGGTAAATGTCAGAGAGATTGCACTCGAACCACGAGAAAACAGAATAATTTACCAATCTAGAGGTCTCCTCCAGGCTTTCAACAAGGAATACCACTCCATGTGAAAAGGTCTTTTTCAATACTTGTTGACACGAACGTTTAGACTGAGCCCTTAAGATGTTTTGTATGCCCCCACCCACCCCCAGTCAGTAAGACTTTCAATTGCATTGAACTTGCCAAGGAGAATACGTATGACAAATTGTGATAAAAATATGCAGATTGTATCTAACATTTTATTTCCCCGTACACAGCCAGAGTATAAAAAATTATTTCCCAATCAGGACCCGGGTTTTCAACATATTTAATCCATGACTTCATGTGAAATTTGGTTGATTTTCACTTGATCTAACCATTGGTTTAAAATTTGCTTATAGGCAGATCTCCTCCTAATAGATCTACAGAGTTTAGATGTGATGCATAAATGCCCAACCAACCCGAGATTTTCCTGGTTAAGAAATTGTTCCACTCGGTTTCGTCGTCAGGAGGTAGACAGCCCTGTTTTGCATCATGTGGCAACACAATTTCACGCTTGAACGCCATTTCAGTCCCTATTGTGTTTATTTTTATTTTTTATCTTTCTTAATATGGCTGAAATACCCCTCCTTCCAAAGAAAATAAATCAGTATTAAAAACAACTAAATTTAATGATAATTCGAATAAAGAACAGTTTGGCACTGTCACAGCTTGTTGAAATCAATGAAACCAATAATACAGACAATATTTCAGTCGAATCATTCAAGCCGTCTGTTATTTTATTTATGGTATGGCATTCACAATATTTTGCATAACTCTATCATTTCGGTAGCAGAATAGAATTTCTAGAGGTTAGTTTCAAGATGTGTCATTATTAAGTCCAATTGAAAACCAATCTTTCTCCTGGTACAAACAGTGGTAAAATACAATGACACTTCCCTAAAACAGATAAAGAAACTTGCAACTTAACCCGTGTCAAAGGCTCTAATAGTACGTCTAGTACCAGGTCAACTGTTGCACAGGATGATGGTATAAAATATTGAAAAGGCATTGTGTGGGTCAAATGTCACCTGTTCACATGACCTGTAGGTGACCTCTTTAATGACATGCGATCAATGTGGTTTTTTCTTTTCTTGCATAGTGCCTTGTACGAAAGTAAATGATAGAGGACGAAAGACGAAATAACAGTCCATCATTTACGATCTAAAGATATTAACTTCCGAGTCCAAAATCTATAGACAATTACAAACATCAGTAATATGTTTACAATTTAACTTGTATTTCTCCATAATTTGGGTTACATTTATTTTGGGAGGGATGTTCATAACGATTTGTGGAAAACAAGTGTGAAATACGCTAAACAATAGATTAGCGGCATCACTCATCAGGCATTTTACCAATAAGAGAGCATAACACATAACAGAGAAAACAGTATATTAACGAAATGACACACGGCACTAAAAAAACAACATCGTAAATATTTTCCCTTGTGGAAGGTTGTAGAAAGCTTTTGGAAAGTTGTCTTATAGACTTGCATCTCTTATATCTAAACCTACCCAAGTGATAAAGTAACAGTGATCTGACTGTATCCCGGTCTGTAAGATCGTACCCATATTTCTTGTCGTCGAACATCAACAAGGCATCGGTTGTCGGTATGAATGCTGTGATGTGGTTTTGTTCAAAGAAAAGTGATAGTCCAGCTTCTTCTATCATGGTACAAACCTTTAAAATATAAAGATAACAAAATTGTTACGAGTTAAATAATAAAAACACATGCAAGCATGTTAGATTTACAAACTCTTTGGTCAAGAGATTAGCATAAGAAGGGGGGTTCAGTGGTTGCGATCACAACCCCTCTAAATTGGAAAAAAGGTTGTTTACCGGAATAAAAATTCACTTTACGTTTGTATTGAATCTTCAGTTCCTTTATCATTCACAATATGAAATCAAGTACAATTTAATGCCCAAAAGATCATTGCATCCATAAGTCCGGGAGGCAATTTTTTTTAATATATAAATATCGCTTCCTGCTCTTGTGGCAGCACCCATTGGATGTGATGAAAGAAAAGTAGAATAAATGGTACAGAAATTGGAATTGGAAACACTGCGACATTTTTTACATGTAGTTGCTAGTTGGTCTGTTTAAGGAACGAGATAGATATATCTATAGAAAAGTCCAAAATACAGTAAGTGTATGCTTTGATTGCGAGAGAGAGAGAGAGAGAGAGAGAGAGAGATGCAGACGGAGAGAGAGAGAGGGGGAGAGAGAGGCAGACAGAGAACGAGGGTGGACAGACAGAGAGGCAGACAGAGAGAGAGAGAGAGTACATGTCGCCAATAGCATATAGGCAATCAATATTTTGTCAGAATAAAGAGCTATAGCCTAAATGTCGCTGGGGAAGATGGTGTTACTACAATTTAACATAGTATACGTATGTGGCCAGGTGATAAATATTTTATCGTATAAATCTTATTTCTAATTTGAATTGGGCTATTATATTCGTATTATCCTTCATTTAAATCTTTTTTTCAGCTTTACTCGAGCGTTGCTGTTCATTTTACATTTGAACTGAAATTTTGATAATTATATACAAAAGGTTGTAAAAGCTAGACTTGACAAAAATGATAAATACATGTTTAGTAAAATTTTACACTTGTTAATTTTTATTTAACTCGAATTTAATTACGTTGGGTTTCTTAAGTATATCGTTATTTAATATTTATAGAACTGGAACAAAAACGTGTTGATTACATATTTAGCAGATCAAGTTAATATTCATATAAACTGAAATTGTATGGCTGTAGCAAACAAACAGATCTCTTGCATAGTAACCATCTTTCATGCATCGGTATCAAATACTTTTGTCAAATCTAAATGATATACGATATGTTTGAAAATATAGAGAGGACCGGTATGCATGATTAAAATTGTGGAAAAGAAATGATTTACATGCATGTTCATTTAGAATTGTTAAACATATTCATTTACTTTAGAAACAGAAAAAAATTCAATGTTAATTAAGAACAATTAAAAACTGTAAAGATAACGAAGAAAAGTATCGTATTATCCAGGACTGTTGGTAAGTATCGTAATTCCAGGACTGTTGGAAGATAAGTATCGTATTATCAAGGACTGTTGGAAGATAAGTATCGTATCATCTAGGACTGTTGGAAGATAAGTATCGTATTATCCAGGACTGTTGGAAGGTAAGTATAGTATTATCCAGGAATGTTGGAAGATTAGTATCGTATTATCAAGGACTGTTGGAAGATAAGTATCGTTTATCCAGGACTGTTGGAAGATAAGTATCGTATTATCCAGGACTGTTGGAAGATAAGTATCGTATCATCTAGAACTGTTGGAAGATAGGTATCGTATTATCCAGTACTGTTGGAAGATAAGTATCGTATTATCCAGGACTGTTGGAAGGTACATGTAAGGATCGTATTATTAAGGACTGTTGTAAGATAAGTATCGTATTATCAAGGACTGCTGGAAGATAAGTATCGTATCATCTAGGACTGTTGGAAAAAAGTATCGTATTATCCAGGACTGTTGGAAGATAAGTATTGTATTACCTAGGACTGTTGAAAGATAAGTATCGTATCATCTAGGACTGTTGGAAGATAAGTATCGCATTATCCAGGACTGTTGGAAATTAAGTTTCGTATTATCCAGGACTGTTGGAAGATAAGTATCTTGTTATACAGGACTGTTGGAAGATAAGTATCGTTTATCCAGGACTGTTGAGAAAAAAAATCGTTTTATCAAGGACTTTAATACCTAGAAATAACATTTGAAATCATGAGAAACTGATGGGAGTTTTTAAATCTATACTCTTTGTCTGTGCTTTTTTTAAGATCAGCCTTTAACTCTTATGAAATAGATGCAGATAAATTTTTATTAATAGTTGTCTATAGCAATTGGTCAATCAAGACATAAATACTAATACACTGTACTAATAATTAAAACTATGACTCGCGTCTTCTTTTAATTGATATCTTCCTAAAGGTTGGTTAACGCTTCTTTTACCGGGAACGATAATTTGCATGGCTGCTCGTACAGTCATGACAGTAATGATTTCTTTAGCTATTTATATACATTGCACATATAGCTAACACTTTCTCAGAGGGTTAAATTTTAGGTATTTTCTGACATGAATAAACAGCTGAGAGTCTAATGGGCCTCCTTTTCAAAAAAAAAATGTTTTCCTTTTCAGCTACAGTTATACCTGTCTATGTAAAAAGAACTCGTTTGCGGTCCATCCCTATCTAGTTTTGAACAGGTCTAATTGTAACATAAAATTGTGTCCCCCATTGCATTGTCCATTTATACTACGGTTCCCTAAGATAAAATCCGAGGATGGAATAAAACGCATTAATAACCATGATATTTGGCCTCTAGGTTTGCCCCATGAAATATATAACATGGAAAACACTATCAGACAGGACACTTTTGGGCTTTGAGTATCCTTCCCTGGGCGAGTCAACAGAGGTCTACGTAAGGATATTTATTTCATGATTTGCCAAATGATCAGAATTTACCCATCTTCCCTTCTGGTCAATAAAGATGTCACATAGCATGGAAATGTACATAAATTCCGACAGAAATCAATTAATGTAATTATTGGAGATATGTTAATCAGTCATAATTAAAAGAAATATTCTTTAGTCGATTTTTGTTTATTTTTGCATAGGTAAACAACGATAAAGCCAAAGTTGTACAGCTAAGAAATGTGGTTCGTTCTTGGTTTAAATTGATTGCACTTTGCCGAGTTCGCCATCATGTAAAAATATTACGTTGATTGCCTCTTGTTGCAGTTGTAAACTGTCTGAGAGTACAATAAAATCTTGAAATCTTGTAAGTCTCGGGGTTTGCACCAATAAAAGAAATGCGACGTTTGTAGTCCTAAGTTGATCTCAGAAATGGAAAGAACTTCTTAAAGGCGTCTAATGGCCTTCAAGAATAATTAGATGTCATATTAAAGGTCAATTTATTTATAAAAGATCCCCAAAGATATGTTTCATTTTCAAGGGCTTTACTTAAAGCGTCTATAGACAACTACGTGTATATTTTGTATTTTGGGGCCTTTTACAGCTGCCATTATGCTCATAATTCCGGTTCATTATTGAAGACGTAATGGGACCTGTAGAAAATTTATTTCGACTGTTATTTGGTGGATGGCCATGATGGCTGTCTCATGACCTATCGTTCCACATCCCTAATGTGTAGTTATATACAATTACCGCAAAATCACGTAAACATACTACAGGAAAAAATTGTTTGCAAACTTCAAAAAGCCTTTTTCAGATGAGCACTTTTTAACCGAATGAAGGAAAAAGATCTTGCCCCTTTAAATTTTACTCACCAAAAAGCAAACACGATTTTCGTAATTAAAGTAAGGTTATTTTTATTTTATTTAAGTCGATTGTACAAGTGCTAAAATTTCAAACTTGTCATATATTGACATTTCTAACGTCGGAAATTTGCACATGGTATTAAATTTCGAATAAAAAATGCATGCAGAACATCATATTACACATACCTGTCTCAATCTATTTGTCTCGGTAATCAATTCCAATATAGTTTTTGATTGTGTGTACAAATTTTCTGCCAAAATTCCATTATTGCTTAGATATACTCCAAAAAGAACTATTATTCCCACAGAAAACGCCATCTCACTTCAACCTAAACAATCGCTATTTTTGGGTCTGAACAATCTCTTAAAACTGTTTGTTTTCAATTATGTATTTACGGAGGCGGTATCCCTGGAGAAGAATACTACCATATATTTATATATTCTTTATCTGCTATAATCATCCCGTCTACACAGTTTAATTATTAAAAACTCCGGATTTGTCAATGAAATATACATCTATTTCTTCCGTGAAATGAAGGCTTATTCCCAGAGGTATTCCTTCATCAAGTATTAACTCCACATTTCATTTAAGAATTATGAATGAACTTCAATTTTCAATGAATTTAAACACATCGAAATATTTATTGAAGAATCTGCACTAAGCATTGTGTACTCAATATGAAAGATTTCCGTATAATTCATAACTTTTAAAACTATTGAATTTTAACGCAGATTTAGATTTTGAGATTACTTATAAACTTATTGTCCATTGACATTTTTTGTAATACTGCCCCGTACGTTGATATGAAGTAAGATGTTATCTTCTATGTACAAAACTCATTCACTAGATTTTTTACTTTGACAAGTTAGGAATGTAAGTTGTCAACAAAACACAGTAGTATAAATGTAGTTAGAGGAGATCACATAAATTTAGAACTTGAAATGTTTCACCGTTGCTATTTATGGATTTTTATCGTTACGGCTACGTGAACCCGTACATTAACAGTGACATAAAAATGTTTGTGACCAGGAGTATTCGTGCAGTCTATTCACACAACATCTGCAACGGAACCCAAAATTTTGTCAATGGAACATCTGCCGACTGTGTCAATTTCCCGTCACAGAGATGCACTCGTGTCTATTTCAGTTTGATAAATTTCATAACCTAATCACTTTCCAGTTAGTCAATTTCAAACTCAAATGTATAATTTGCATACAGACGTTTTTCTTTGAAGCGAAATAAACATATGTTAAGGTTCAATATATTGTAAATTCTGTTGCAAATGGTATGTAATTATCCACCTCATTAACACTTTGTTTTATTATCACTATGGGGAAATCATCTAATTCCACACGTTGTGCATGCAATTATGTGAAATGCACATTTCAATTACCACGCGCCCTAAACAAATAAAAGATGTATGTTTCTTATTCCATTACACATTCCAGTTTACAATACAGCTCATCTGTAGATTTTCTCGAGAACGTGGAAATAAAAAAAAACTTCTCGAGTTATACAGAAAAAAATCTTCGTATTATCACACGTGCAAATACATCTCATTTGTTCTTCATGTAACTACTAATTACTCATACAGATACATGTACATTCGACTGTCAATCAATTGTTTTCGTTATTAAGTTTATTAGCAATAGCAAATCAATTATTAATTTGATAATATATTTTATACATTGTATCCGTGCATGGAACTAGAACGTTAATCCGAAATTAATTTCCAGTTTTATTGTATTGTGTATAAAAATGCTTGTAGGCAAAATGTCACAATTCACAAATACGTAATGTTTTACACACGGGTATAGGGTAATCTAATCTAAGTCGTAACTTACTGAGTACGATTATAGAAATTCGGTAATTGCACGATCAGTATTGTCACATGTGGGTGTAAATGTTTTACCGAAAATACAGCACTGCGTAAAAATGATGCGGGGAATATATCAAAAATATTGTTCCATAGTCATCTTAATAATAGTTAGTAGTTATTACACAGTAATTTTTAACTTTGTAGCGGAGTTTTTCTATTGTTGTTCACACGCCTTTTTTACAAGTGCAAATTCCATATCCAATACTTATGTTGTATTTTATAAGATTTGTAAAGTAAAGTCCTTCATTTACCACACAGTTAATATTTTTCATTCGTATAACTTAAACATTTAATAGATTTTTCCCGATATTGTTTTATTCCCAGCCTTGAACATAAATTTTGTAACAACAATCTTCCACAGAAAACGATAAGCTCTATTAAAATATTCGACCAAGGTACATATACATTGTATATTCACTTATATCCAGAATTTCGCCAACCTCATTTCGTATGTAAATTGAACATTAGTACAAAACTGCTAAAATCTCGAGTGTTCCCGTATTATGTTTAATACCCCTCGGAAAATCAATACCGTTATTTGACTTAAAGTTCCAAAATAAATTATTGCTAGTATTGATTACGTTTTATCAGTCCTTGGAGAAGTTGTCAACAAAACTTCGGGTCGGTCAGTTTATTTTCCGTAATCGATCGTAAAACTGTATTTAATAGTATAGAAAATTTGTCGTTCGGAAGGTATGAATACATCCATCATTCTTAGGGTTCTATAAGATTAACCTCGATGTATTTTAATGGCACACAAGTTCGATAGCAATTTTGTGTATTTGTAAGTTTTAAACTATGCCTTTAGTATCCAGAACAACGTATACTTCATGTTTTAGTCACAGCTTGTATCTTTTTTGGGTAAATGTACATGTCCACCTGTGGAGACAATTCCTCAGTTTATTTCGTGGTTGAAGTGCAGTTTATCGGACATCTACCCTAAATCTTTTCATTTTCATATGTATTTCGAATTAGATTCTGCAAATGCACAAAACTTTTCAGGCGAATATCACATTACAATATTACAAATCAAATCCTATTTACTTCTTTATATTTTATTCTTGTGTTGGTAATTTACAAGGACATTCACGGAAACTGCTCATGGTTTCAGTGTTTTAAACAGGAAAACTTAGCAATAACGTACCTTTCGTCTTTTTCAATTAGCATGTGAACGGACAATGAATTTAAGAAGTACCAGCGAGTCGTGATATTAACTGTAGGTATATATAATATATGTTTAATATCTACGATCTACCGTATAATTGAAGGGTAGATTGGGTATTTAAGACTTGTCATCCGTGTAAATATTATTACACGTAAACATCCCATCGCGTTGAGCGTTCTGAAAACATCTTTCAACAATTTACATTAAATAAACTGTGATCGAGGGTGAATTAATATATTTGCTTTTTGAAGTTAAAGAAAATTTTGAAAATATTTTATTAATACTTTTTATATATTTTAATAACGCAAATAATTTTAAACGTGAAACAGATGAATGCACTGAAACATTAAAGTACCTCTACATTCGATAAAACAATTTAAATTTTATTTTCCTAACTATAACTTCCTTAAACACTATTTATTTTTAAGTCAAAAAGAGACCTATAGATATGTTTGAATTGGCGAGACTCCATTGACACGCCTTTTAACTCTATATAATAAAATCTATGAATTAAAAGGCAGTTTAGATTTTATATTCCCCTATTATAAAATAAAATATATTCTTAATTTTGAAAATTTTTGGGCTTTTGTCAGCTGTAGGACTTTTTCTTCAAAAATCTGCAGACCAGCTGAAATAAGGTCCAAGTCGGTCAAGAGTTCTTTCCATTCAATGTTTAACAGATCTGTGAAAATTGTTTGTTGTTTGTATATGTTGTATTTGTTGGGCACAAATCGGCACAATATACAAATAAATAAATAAATTTAACCCCTAATAATGATATATATGTTATAATATAGAGAATAACTTAACGCCAAAACATTTGTGGATCTGTTGAAAATGGATTCTTTCTTGGAAGAAATGCAAATGCATTATGGAACGACAAAAGCTTTATTAAATCCAAAACTGCAAAACCAAGTCGTAGTCAGAATTGCCTCCAAAAAAAGGGAGCAATGAATTTTCAGATATTTTAAATTCAATGATAAGGCAGACAGATTAAGGTTTAAAACAAAAGGTTTAAAGCAACTTTAAAAACTCGTTAGCTTTTGTTTTAAGACTGGCTGTCAAATGGTTGAAAGTTTTTGAACATGTAGTCCTTGAATGCGAGCGTTGACCTCTCGTCTGTGCTGACATTGTCTTCGGAAATAATGGATTTTATGACGGAAATGGCCGATGATCTTTAGCTTGAACTGCACTGATAAAAAATAGTTGGTACTCTCACACCTGTCAATAGGGTGATAAAAAATTATAGTATGTTATCTAAGACGACGCCATTAAAGTTCGTTTCCCACTAATGAACATGTGGTTTTTAAATCTCGCTATCTTTTTTTTTTATCATTTTAATACATTTTAATCCTTTAGCATACATTATATAATCATACTATAGATTTCTCTTTCTATTATTCAGAAGATAAAACACTTGACGTATACTGATTAAAATTTATCTTTATCTTGCCAGCCATAAACAGTGTGAAGGGGAAGTTTAATGGTAAACATTATGTAATTTAAAATAGTACTTATTAACTACCCTTATAGGTTAATATCAATATTTTTGGTATTCTACATGTGCCTATATGTAGGAAGATATGTTTTGGTTTAAAAAATGCGAACATGTTTGTAAAAAAACTAAAATTTAAGATAAGGAGTCTTTTGTTTTAAGTTTAACTTACTACCTTAATAGGAAAGATCATATTTTTGTATCCTAAATCACCTTTTATATGTAGATATAAAATGAACGAACACATTTGTAAAAAAAATTTACTCAAAAATCCTTGACCTCCCCTTTACAAGGTTAATACGTGCATATACTGACAACAAAAGCAGACACAGCATTGTAAAATAGACATGCAGTTGAACTATTCAATACCATAGTGCTTACAATTAAATTGTCCTCTAAGAAACTTTTTGAGTTTTTATGGAAATTACGCATTTTCTTAAAAAATTTCGAGCTGGTTTTATTATTGTAATTTTTCATTTCAAAAACAGAAGAGTTTCAATGTTTTTTTCGAAATCAATTAATCAATTCCAATAAGAAAGTTGTACGTTCATATTTTCATATTGGTATAAATGGCAGAAGTTAAAATTCTACTGTCACTTGGTGGGTGGCTGTCTTATGGACAATCATGCCACAGCTCCTATTTTTATATTCTATAGAAAATTATGAATGCTGTGAACATGTTGGCTCGTTCAACAGGTTAACTCTATATACCGGTATAAGATCTGCATTCAATGAGGTACATTAATGCCTTAACCTCGTATCTTATTAGCTTCTGTGGATGCCAAAAAAGTTATCAGAGCGGTATGCTCTTTTATTCTCCTGGCTTATTTATACTTCGTTGTGCGACTATACCACAAGATGTCGCGTAACCTCTGCTGAGATTGAAAGTATATACAAACCACGACACGAAGAAACACCCAGCGATTTTCGTCAGTCGCCCTCCGATCGCTTTTCAGGTAAAAATGAGCCTCTACAAGTATATGTTAATAACACCAACATCTCTGTGACAGCCAATATGCATAAATTACTACATCGATCTCTAAACAGCCTACATGAATCTCAAGTTATGTTCTAATTTTAGCATCAGAGTTCACTAAACGGTCTAAACCAAGATCTGGCAACGCTTCGGAATGTGTTAAAGATGTCACAAACGCAGATAATCAGTAGGAAAAAGTTTTTTTTTTGTAAAGGATGAAGTTAACACTGCTTTGAAATGAGTTATTCCCGTTTTAAAGATTTTTACAAGTATATTCTATTTAAAAAATTTCTCCCTTGACCGATCTAGAAATATATAGATTAAACTTTTTTGAAAGTTACAACATATTCGTTATGAAAACTTCCTTTTTCATTTTAAATTTATCAAAGACCATTAAACCAGTATATGTGACGCCAATCGAAAAAAAATGCCTTTTAAAACCTCGCGAAATAAAAGATCCGTCAACACTTAACTATTTAATGAGGTTATAATTTGCTTGGGAGTTGCTTCGTTTAAACTTGCAACTTTTATGGGATAATAGACTTGCATGTGACAAATTAAACGGAAATTTTACGTGTAAAACAAGTTTAGTCCTGAGCCATTTTGTTCTGGGATCTATGATTTATTATTTAAATCACATATATCCTTCCTGGAATTGGGGCCGATTTTTTAAAAGACTTTCTATAACATTGATAATTATAATATTTGTAAAGATATTTAGCAAACAAAACACGAAAATAGTAACGACTGAAGGAAATTGTTCGCTTCTTAGAACTGACGCCTTTTGATTCATTTAAGTGCCAAATATAAAGAGCAAGCGAAAAAAAACCTAAGATCCAGACAAAAGGGGAACACGACACATAGATACATATATAACTAATAATACAAATTATGAACAATGTGGCCCTCACTAACATACGGGGGTTGAGCTCAGATTGTCCAGACGGGTAAGCAGTTCCTACAATTTTAAAGACACCCACAGCATTGGATATCTCCCAATCCGGCATTAGTTATCTCAGGGTAAGGGGATGGTTTCATGGGATCATAACCTCATGTTGAAGAAGGCGGACACCTGTACTTCCTTCACAGGAAAAGGTCCGTTTTCATCTGTGAGATAAAGATCTTGTGTGCCGACAAGATTGTGGTCTCGACTGTAAAATTTCTGGAGTGAGGACTCCAGCCGAGGAACAACATATCCCTGTTTGAGCAGTTTTTTATCAGCAACCCAGCCCTGTCTGGAAAATCGCTGTACACTGAAAAAATTAACTAGTAAATTCTACTAGGCAAACTAGTAAACTTACTGTCCATGGGAATACTAGACTAAAAGTAACTTTACTAGG
>JAULBM010336431.1:0-12780 GCA_032357055.1 Geukensia granosissima
TTTCCGTCCTGAATATGCATGAAATATTTGCCACTGGACGTTAAACAACAATCAATCAATCAATCAATCAACCAAAAAATTGACAAAAATGGCTAAAATTAAGGTGAGTGACGCCTGGTGTCCTCAAGCCAGGAATACTGGTTAGTTTATATATACAAGGATAATAACTTCTTTAACTGCTTTATAATATAACGGTTTTTAGAAGTTTGAATAAATCATAAAGTTTAACGTTCTTTGTGTTTATTTGGAAGTAATACTCATCGATATTGCATTCAACCCATTACCAAGTGTCTTGATGCACATGGTGTTTACTGTTGAATATCTTATTGCTTGTTTTGCAAATTTGGTTATATTGCTTTCTTTAAAAGTTTAATTGTCTGTTGTGTTTATAATCGTGGTTTCACTTTTGTGTACGAGCTTAATTCAATTAATGATCGAAAATGATGTGATGATTGTCAATGAGACAACCAACCAAAACGTATAAATTACAACATCTACAGTTTTACTTCAGGTTTTCCACAACGGACACGTATCCAGACACTAAGCCTATTGAAAAATGCTTCAAAATAAAATATGATGAGATTCAAATGTAACAACTGTTTATGAAATAAGTATACAATTAAAAACAGGAAACACTTAACAATGATATAACAACATCGACATTCATCGGATAACACGTTCCTGGCTTGGGACAGGCATATAAATTATGCAGTAGTGTTAAACATTTTTATGAATACTCTAAATCCGCCAACCTGGATCATTGGTGTGACAAACGACATTAAAGCGAACTTTACAATCCAAAAAAAACTTAAAGTAGATACATAGTACGCATATAATTAGAAATAAAACAAGAGACAAAAAGATGTACTCGCTGTTTCTGGGTTTAACACTGTTTATAACAGACTTGTTTCTGTTAAGCAAACAGACAAATCAAAACACCTCCGACAGAATTAAGTGTCAAAATATAATTGAAAGCCTAAGAAAACAAGGAAATGTGTAAGTGCCAAAAGAAAAAACTATCGACAGCATGTAGGACAAAAATTTAATAAAATAATGACTTAAATTAGATTTGATGAAAATTATCTCCCCATGAATTTCTCTACGAAGATATAACGTTGAGGTTTAGCTATCCACGTGTTGGACTTGAGCGCATAAGTCTGACCTATACCCTAACTCAGAGTTGAAACGGGCTAAAACTTTATGGGGGAAAATATGTCTATCGTATTAATTTAAAACAGAGTTTATTTGTAGATTGCAAAAAGTGTCATTAAGTTGCAATATTTATTTTTAACAATATATCTGTATTTTGATCTGCGCCAAGTTTT
The DNA here is from genome assembly GCA_032357055.1 of Geukensia granosissima. Lineage (NCBI taxonomy): Eukaryota > Metazoa > Mollusca > Bivalvia > Mytilida > Mytilidae > Geukensia > Geukensia granosissima. The sequence continues at coordinate 1,326 of JAULBM010336431.1, forward strand.
AAATTTTACATTGTTAAATAAGCTATTTTTGGCCGGAAGTGTCTTTATGCGATAGCTCGAGACCGTAAGTACAATTATTAACGCTGCGTATAAACAATTAAATAAATAAACTATAATTAAATAACCTGCAATAATGTTTTATTAGGTGTGCCTGAATGGAATTTCTCCTTATATGAATCGCGAGAGACATGCCGCATACATTTGTAAAGGAATGTAAGCAATTTTTTAAATAAGTTCATCTAGGTCAAATTTATGCGCTCATGGCATAGCGAAAATGGCCAACTTTCAATGGTTTAGTTTCTGAAGAGTAATCCAGGCGAAAATAATAGAATGTAAAGCGTGTAAAACATGAACGGTTTATCGTGGATAGCTCCTTATTTATTTCAAATCAATACAAATGCGGAAACGCACATACAAGTTAATTAAGCTCGATAAGCACCCTCCACAAAAGCTTGACAATGAGAATAGATAAAGCTGCTAAAATGCGCTCTCTTGCATTTTAAATCAGAATTTATTTAAAAATTCCATTCAGGTGCACCTCAAAGCAGGTTATATAATCCCAGTGCTTAATTATTACGCAATGTTGACTATGTGACCTTTCGGTCTCGAGCTAGAGTGAACAAAGAGCCGTTTCCGACAATATAGCTAATTTTATAATGTTCTCCGTAGAGAATTAAAAACAAGACACAGCTCAAAATATATAGTGATTTCTAGAAGGAATTGTTACAACCTCCTTGCACTATTACCGATCTACAAAATAGATACTTTTTATCAGAATACGAATGGGTTTTTCTTTCATTAGCTTTTTCTCGTTCCAACAAACACAAATTCTGACATACAATATGGCATAAGCTGTTTAATATCAATTTGTCTATTACCAATGATTATCAGAGTTGAGGCAATTTAGATTAAATTGCAATTAATTTAGAATAAGATCTACAAAATGTTCTGTAACAGCTTCATGTGGTGTAATAACAAAATGAGAATTAACCCTGAAAACTCTTATCAGACTAGGTTCTAGAAGTCGCTTTTTATATTTTTATTTTTTACCATACTAACAGCTGTGAGACTTTATTCTTAAGCAGCAATTTGCCCATGCTTTATTGGAATAACACTTAATTAAGTTTTCATCTGCTATCGTGTTCCATGTATATCGTGTGTTTTGTTCGCTTTTAAAAGATAATGTCAAGAGAGACAGCTAGAGAAAAGCGAAGAGTCAGACAAACAGTAAAAAGTCGTGCTTCTACCTCTTTTTGAATAGTGATGACTTTAACCGCGGAGCTAGTTTCACTTTTTGAAAAGTTTCTATGTCAACAATGAAGGTCTGTCGCCAATGTCACTTTATTGTACAAATGCTCTCGATTGACTTATGAGCTGCGATTGTTTGGCTGTTGGAATATTAAATTATGAACTTGAAGTTGACGATTGGGACGATAAAGTCATCACTTTCGTCACTGTTGTACATTTTTGTAATTCTTTTTAAATGGAAAACAATATATACGTACACCGCAAAAATGCCGCTCATGTGACACATGTGTTTCACATGTGATTGAGAGGAAAAATGCCGCACATGTGACACGCATGTGATACATGCGTGTAAATTTCTGCATGTTTCGCATATGTTTTAAGTTGGAATATAAATTAATTAAAAATTTTGTGATATTTGGTGATACTGTCCACACATGTTAAACGCAGGTGAAATGAAACGCCCGTGACATGCGTGGCATGCATGAATCACATATGTGTCACACGCATGTGACACATATGTGTAGCCACGCATGTGACACATATAAGTAGCCACGCATGTATCACATGCGTGTCACGAATGTATTACATGTGTGATTTCACACACATGTGTCACATGCGTGGCATTTTTACCTTAGTATACAAAAGAAGGTGTTCAAAACAGCATGTAGTCAAAAAGCAAAATTTACTTTATGAAAAGAAATTACTTTTTATGTGTTGTTTATGCAACCAGAGATTCTCTTTATTTTATTGTGTAATAAGAATGGTTTTTTAGGACACTTGAACACATTAATGCATTAGCAAAACAGTGGTCTGTTCGCAAGTAATTTAGCAAAATGGTAGTATGTGACTTGAGTAAGGAATGCAATATTAACTGCTTCTTGTTTGATAATATTAAGATTAATTGATCTACGGTCTTTCGGTATTTAAGTCGTTTGTGTATCTTTTCCCTTAAAACAGTTGTACAATCATGCGAAAACCTTGGGTTCTTACGATTTTCTTAGTCTTTTTAAATTTATTTCAATCTGTTTGGGCTAGAGGAATCATAACACGAAAGGTAGGAAAAATTTTTAAATTAATATAAACATATTATGGTCGAAGAGAACCTCACGTTTCAAGTTTTAGTATACTTATAAATTCTTTACATATCATAACATATAGCAGGAGGTACAACAAGGCCTTTATTTGGCACCATTTTACATTTTCGTTTCTAATGTTGTTCATATGAAATAATATTCAGATAGTTTTATCGTTCAAATCATTCATTAATGTTTTTGTCATTTGAATATCTCAAAACTGGCTTTATGATAGTTTGAAGTCTTCGTTGGAAATTATACTGTTTGCCTACATAAGAAAACTCTTTTTTCATACTCTGTCATTTATTATTATTATAATACTGCCGTGTTACTGGTTATAAAAGCGCGTCCGTGTGCGTACCGCTGTATTTTTTTTTTTTGGTTCCAGTAACCAAGTTTAAAACTAGGATAAATCAAATGTTGGGCCAAAATTGAAATAATTTATTTTTCGAAAGAGCATTTTACTCACACCTTTTTCTGAAATTTTGAGAAAAATCGACGATAGTGCAATTTTTGTCAAAAAAAATTCAATACTCATTCAACTGCGAAAATAAGCGTTTTTGAGGCTCGTCAATACACCCTCTCGATCCGCCCCTGGTAATAGTTATGTTGTGTTAATTAATATCGCCATGCATGATTATAAAACACAAGACGAGGGTAATAGCGGGTTATTTCATTTATTTGAACTTAATATAAAACGACAAAATGCATTATTATCTTGCATTAGATAGCGCGACATAACGCTTATTATTTCAAATAAATTGCAAAAAAATAAATCAAATTAAAAAATACTTTTTAAACGACTATAAATAAGTCGAACTGTCTTTATTTCGATATATATAACGCCATATAAAATTAAAGACGACTAAAAATTACACGTAAATGTCATAAGTTGCGTTAAGTTAAGTCGCAATGCGTGATTATAAAAAGGAATTCGAAGATACCAAAGGGGCAGACAGAAATCAAAGACGAGGTTAATATACGCTTTCGTAGTTGTTTATGATTTATCATCTCATTCCCAATGTAACGCTGTATGAGAATTTTTTTTATTTGTTTACAATTTTATCTTTAATCATTTAATAATGCCAAAATCCTTTGTTGTCGATTTGTTTCTGACGCTGGCACAGGAATTCTATTCAGTACATGAGAGTTCAGTTTTCAGAAACTTGTACATTTTTTCATAAAAACGCAAACGGCACTTTTCTCACTCCTTCACTTTCATTATATTTTAAGGTAAATTACACAACGATTAAAAGTTGCACTTCTTAATAATCTTAAAAGCATTTTAAGCTGGTTATTTATCATATCAAAATAGGTTTATAAATCATTTTTGATGATGAATTATAATACAGAAACAGTTTTAACGATTCCGTTAACACCTGCTAATTGTAGCAATATTTTAAAAATATCTGCTGAAGTCAAATATTAACTTCAGCGTATAATTACTCAAATCTTTAATTGTTACAAACATCGATACGATTAAACACTCCTGGCACTGTATCTGCATTATAATAAATGACCAAAGATCGTCGATCAAACGCTTTGTTAATGATTAACCTTAAATATTAAACTTTTAAGTGCTTGTAAGTGTACAATATTCAGAATAGTTTATAACAAGAAGAAGTCCTAAATGGAACACAATGTGATGAATATTAAAATATTCATTCTCTGGATCTACATCTATGACAATTATGAACATTCCATTGTTAAATCAAACGCAGGGAATTCTTGGAGATATATACCATCAGGTAGGTGTTTGCGTTACCACCCCCAATTTATTCAAGTCACGCAAGTAGAAATATATATGACGTGAATTTGAAAAAAAAAGTTCAAGATTTTCATTTGAATTGGAGGGAAAAAGTATATACATGTATAAGTTGTTCAGAAATATATTTAAGTGCAAAATTATGTTTATAAATTGATAAGTCACTGTTTCTTGAACAGCAAAATAAAAATCACAAATGTATCACAAGCTAGGTTTATACAAAGCTTAAGCATTATAATCTTTTTATTAAATTAGATTACATCAAAATCCATTAAAGATCAAAATAATAAGAAACTAATCAATTTGATACAACATTTGATACAATTTTGTTGATTTTGATAAAGATTGCACAAAAATTTCAGAACCAAACTTTTCACAATTAAAGATGTACAAATGTGTGGTTACAATCTCTTAGTGATGTTTTGTTGAGATCACATCTTTTTCCATCTCCAAAATAAAGTACTTTTACAGAAAATGGTACATTCTTGTTGAAGTAGTCAAATATGTCCTGTCAATTTGTTGAAAGAATAAGTGAAAAAAATTAAGTAAATTGTTTAAAGACGGTAATTAAACAGCATTCGTACAACAAATAATAATTTTTTACAAAATGTAAAACTTTGGGTCAAAAATGGGACTTGACGTACCTATTTCCTTACATGCAGGGTACAAACCAATGTATAAGAGATAATCAAAAACTACATTCATAACAACATACGGAACTTCTGTTACAACTTAACATCAGACCAACAGGTCGAGACGATGACTTTGATTTAAAAAGAATTCGAAGTTACCAAAGAGACAGACAGAAATTGGTAAATCAGAAGGCAGACAAGACCGTCGCAAACAAAAAGAAACGAAATACAAACATTATATAAGTTTGTTTGCAATATTTTCTAACCTGAGCGTAGTAATGCGAACATATGCCATAAACATTCGATTTTCATTTCGTTTCATGTTTTTTTAATAATTTTCCCAGAACTTACTAATTATAAAAGGTCATCCATCATTGGATAATATATCACATATACTATTGTGAAACTAAGCAAATAGTAGTCTTCAATGCATAATAGTACATTGCATTAACTAATAAATGTAAAAAGGCAATGTTTTACTGCACATTCTCATTGAGCATGTGTATAAAACAGTAAATTCTCCTATTTATGTCTAAAATTTGCATACATTAATAAAAGAGGTGTCATACTGTGGTATTTTTGTCCTAAATTTATGTTTTCTGTTGATCTATCCTAAAGATATAAGTTTTCATATTGTAATCACAGTCATATTTAAGGTATATAATTCTTCCATATAAATTAAAAAGGGAAAACTATACAAAATAAAGATACATGTAACTCTTTAAAATTTTTATTACAAATAATACACCATGATTTTGGACATTTTGTTTTGTGCCGCGTAAAGTAAAAACTGACCCTCAAATTTTATTTTATTTACTGAAATAATTTTTTAAAAGCTATTTTGACCAATACTACATCAAATTTTTATCTGCCAGTATTCTTTCGGTTGCAAAATTGGTTATTTTTCTTATATAAGCTTTGCATAATAAACTGATTTTGTACCAACAGAAACTCGACAACGAGGTCGCTGACATATCTAATTGTTTTTATTTTATGATACAGACTAGATTTCTGCAATGTATGAAAAATACTATCTGTAGGACGTTTACGTAATGATCTTCTAAATAGTTCGATGTTTACTTTCTTCGCGGTAAATATTGTATGCTACAATTAAATACCTTCTGTTGTCTCAGAACTATAGATCTCGACCTTTTGAAAATTCAAAATGTATCCTTAATTTCCGAAAATTGCTTCCATTTTTGTTGTCTTTGCACACATAAATGTACATGCACAAATAACTGCTGAATGTAGTTGCATTGTTGAAGAATTTATAATCAGAGGTTAACTTTATTAAGCCTTTTAAAGCCTTTTTGTGTCTTCGATTGCTTTCTAATGCCAAATGGGCTTAAATGATTACTTTCAAATGGATTTGACCTTCGAGTCGTTTGTTTCGAACAAACGATAACTCGAGAAATTTTCCTATCGAATATTAAATTATCCAGGTTTGACTGAAACGTAACGGTCAACAAACTAGTGATGACGATTGAAAACTAGAAGCAGTGAATTTTATCAAGGAGCAGTAATCTTATGCTTAAAAAAATCCATCGACAATGTAGAATGTTGACATGAATTTGGAACTGTCTGTGTTACCGTTAAGTGTTTGCAATTGTTGCTTTTGAATCTTTCTTTGTTGTAGACTTGTGATATATCAATACGTGTGAAAGCTATAGACAGGCGCAGAAATGAGTCTGTCTTCCCTTCCGTTCCATTAATGCTTTGGGCACTCTGAATTCAAATTCATAGTCGGAAAATCTGTCTTTATTTTCAGCAAAATGAGGACAAATGCTCTAAGAGAACGGTTAGGTACGGAATTATGGAGGCAAGAAATTTATTATTGTGTAAGCGCTTTGTTTAAAATCCTTATAGTGTGTAGTAAGGAATTACGAAATTGGTAATTTGCTTTACAGTCACTGAAAATACGTAAATGCCTCAAAAATATCAAACTAAGAAGTTATCCCTGCCGTCTGATTTCGATTTCCATTTCGATTTGTTTGGATTTGAGTGGCTCATTATCGTCATTTAAGAAATTTTTAGCTGGTTGACCTCTGGCCCTGTCATGTAAAGCCAGTCTGCAGTGGCATCATTAAATTTTAATACAAAAAAAAATATCTCACCAAATTTAATAGTTTTGTATCCATTTTCTTTCTATAATATTTTGCATAACATATTTTTCCAAAGTAGAAATGACTATTTTTACCTGTTTTATTCAAAGTGAAAGTAGAACATCGCTTTCAATTTAATACTAGCTTTTGACTACGGCAGCATGCGATTGGTTGATTTAGTGTAGTGTAACCTTGTAATATTAATCGGCGAACTCTATAAAATAGCCATTTTGTAAAAATTAAGGGATTTAATCTTATACTCAAATCGAAGTAGCAAAAGCAAGACTTGGTGGGATTTGAATAACATGTAGACTTAGCTTAAACAATATAATAACAACTCACTTTTATTTCTCTTTATTGCCATATGATTTTAATAAAGTAAATAGTTTCTAATCAAAAATGGATCTTCAAATCTTAAATACCATTTCCTTAACTTGTTTCAGTTGTGATAAATTGCACGTTCGCCAATATGTTTTTCTTCTTTTCACGTTAATATTGTACAATATGTGGGACTTAATTACTGAATTTGTAATCATGACTATTTGATGTATTGATGTCATTTCAGTGTTCAAAAACTATACATTTTGTTTATCGAGCTTGGCAATTCATAAAATTTTCTTGTTGGGTATAATTTCATATCTAGTATCTTAAAAATAATTTCAAACAATCAAATTGCTGCAAATATTTACTAAGGTCCCACTAAAAATGATTTTAACTTACATGTATTTATAAATTTATTTTTTGAACTCCAGAAAAGTACCATGAAGTTAAAAAAATATACGAAGTAAACATGTTATTTTCTGCGTTCCGTTTCACAGAAGCTAAGGATTCTGAAAACCAGAAATAGCGTCACATATGCTTTCATCGAACGTGACGCCGAGTGTAAATGAGGTCAATTGAAATCAAATGACCTGAAATCATATCTACGATGAGAGAAAGATGAATTTAGGCAGGAGCATATTTGGTTTTACCAATTTGAGCAATGATATCGAGGCTACCAAGCCGTGAAAGATATTATTATGAGGGTTCCGATTAGCACAAGGAGTGTTTTATAATGTTTTCAAACTATTTACCAATGTTGAATAAATATGGTGAATTTATTACGCCCATTTCATTTGACATGCTAGTTACACATTTCAGGGAGTAATCAGAAGCAAAATTAGCAAACAATACGAAAACAGGATCTCAAAATGAAAAATGAAAAATCAATATGCAAAAACTGAAATTGGCAGTACAAACATGAAAAACCTTGACAAATTTTCTTACAATTAAGATAATAAAATCATATTTCTTATTGAATTCATTTTCTTTTAGATTAAACAATTGTCGATTTCATTCATTTTTGCTCTTAAATTTGAAAAGCATCTGTATGCGTTTGTTTGATGTCATAATTACCTCCTTGACAGGAAACATTTTTTTAGTTGTTCGATTATCTGATTGTTAGAATTTGTCGCTTTTTATGTGTGAATGTCAATCACTAGTCATTTGCAAAGTTGAAGGAATGAGGTTTGGTTGCACAATTCCTAATGTAGACTATTGATTAGCCACCATCAAAGTGGAATAGGCATGTATTGAATTCCAGACTGCTGATGTAAGAGTTATCAAAAGTTAAAAGCCTATTGTAAAAACTTAAGTTGTGTTTTAAACTTCCATTTAGCGCCTTGAAGTATTTTCAATTTTATAAATTAAAAGCTTATGCTTTTTCTTTGAACAATGCATGCAATATTTCAATCTTTCAAACCATACAAAAAGGGTTTTTGTTGTTTGGAATGTTTTCGAGGTGACTTTTATAACATTATTAATCTTGATTTTAACAGCGAAAAAAACCAATTGATTTAAAATATCCTCATAAAAGTATAAGCACAAAATAGTGGTTGTTTTACTTTATATTATGTTCAAACATTAAATTCGCTTTTCCTACAGCATAATTCGCATCATCTTTGAAATCTTTTGAATGCATTAACTAAAATCGATAAAAATGTTTGCTTGCAATCAATAAATATATAACTTTAACATGTGAAATAAGTGTAAATTTACACGCATTTGTCAAATATGTGACACATTTCAAGCATGTGTATTACCACATGTGTTGCATTTTTGTCTCATTTACATGCTTGCCACACGAATGTAAAACACATGTATCACGCATGTGTCACATTCGTTGGATTTTTTCCAGTGTACCAAATGTTTAACTTTACAACGAAAATAGTAATCATATATTCTTGAAAATAGTAATCATATATTCTTATATCAAAATGCTATCTAGATTATTAACCTTTTGTTGCCTTACAAATTTAGTCAAAATATGTTAATGCTTATTGATTGATTGAATGTTGCTCAATGTCCAGTGGCAGATATTTTATGCAAATTAAGGACGAGATTATATTAATGAATTATGTTCAATTCTAATAAGAAACTCCGAGCCGGCTTTTTTGACGAAGTAGTTCATGAAAGAAAGAGTCAACTTGGTCATGTTATCCAGACATATTATTCTGACGTTGAGCAGACCAGTCTTTGCTCTTACTTCCTAACACTTCGTCCTGGGCCGAGAAGCGACCAATACCACTCCAAATGTCTTAAGTGTGATAAGGCCTTGAATCGAACACATGGACTTCCTCACTCGTGTCTAGAACTCTAACCATTAATTTACCGTGGCGATAAATGTAAAAGCAATGATTTTCTTAATAGTCAATTAAGTTTAGCATTAGTTCTGAGTAGAAGTTTATGCATATGCAACCGTCACATTTATCACTACTTTTATATTACTGTTACTGGAATATCTCAAATGATTTACAATGAATCTTCAAAGTTTGATTATCCTCCTAATCAAGAGTGGGTAATTGACACAAAATTTAAAAAAAATTAAAATGTTATAGAAAGTTTTGAAAAAATCACCGCAATTGTTTTTCTTGACGCTTTGTTCCTTTTGCATAATCACCCAATCGATGATGAACAAGTATTGAAAAAATATAATTAAAAATTATTTTGGTTTCCTTGAATGGTTTATTCTATCTGTTTAATTCTTATTTTAAAGAAACATACGATAATTTCATGTGTTGCAAAACTTTTTTGAGAAGTATGTTCACAACAAAACAATATATCAAGTGGGTCTCGATCGGGACTAAATGGAAGATATGCTAGAATAACAAAACTTAAGCATTTTTTGAGTGTGCACTGCAAAATTTCTCGTTAAGGTTTTGCCTTAAGTTAACTAGATTTTCGTGAGAAACGTTAGCAAAACAAATTAAAAAAACACTTCCTTGCATCCCTCTTATTTATCTAACAGATTGTTGACAAAAAAGATAATAACATGGTTGTAAATACCTAAATCTCACTGCGTTTGAATTGCATTTCTGGATTAACCTTCATTAGGTACGCCTGCGGCCAAATATCATAAAACATTCGGAAAACCATCCCTCCCGATTCACAGTAGTTTTAGATATGACTGATCAAATAAAGTAACTTAATGCAGACTTATAATATTAGAAATTAAAAAGTTGGAACTGTATACTCTTGTACAAACCAATCAACATCTACAAGTAACTGTCCGGCCATCAACAAATGACTCAGAAACATACTGTATAAAATAGGCTGTAAAAGCCCAACAGAAAATAGTGTAAAGCATTCCAAAAGTGGCGGTTATTAACCATTTTTTTTTCTTTCAGTGTCAAAAATTCAATGATTAATTGATTAGTACTATAACACTGGACCATAAGTTCCTTGCTGGAGACAGCCATATATAAATTAAGTGGCAGTTTAAACATTAGAATTGCATTGGCTTAATCCTGATGTCTTAACGAAATAAAAAATAACAAATAAAGAATGAAAAAGGATTTTTTTTAAATTTTTTATCAACTTCCTAAAAGTTTGCCGTTTCTGACAGTTAAAAATCAGAATGTAAATACAAATGTCTTAAACTAGTAGGATCTCACACAGTGATATCAAGGAGAGAGCATACAGGACATGTAAGTAGTGTACAATATTTCCATTAGTCTAAAGAAAAAGGGCTTGTGCAAATACAAAATGAAAAATATTAACAGAATGGAGGCCAAGTATACAATGGGTTATTCAAAAAGGTTTATTTTCTTTTGCATCCGTGAAACGGGTTTCAAAGGAAACCTATTATTGTCTACCTTTCTAATGGCCAAACTTGTACCAAAGCTGTTTTTCTTGAATTTTGGAAAATGTGGATTTAACCGGATTTTATGGTTTTAATGCACGTTAATATACACTTTGTCATAAATATTGAATATTGACATTTTCTTAGTCAAAAGTTCATCTTCGAGACTTGCGTGCAAAAACCATGAGCCAGAATGTCAGAAAACGTAAATCTCATTATTTTACTTCAAGCTAAAAAGTGTCCTATTTTAGATTTTTGTACGATGGCTCGTTTTATGAGTTCATTATTTATGAGCAAAGGGTCTGCTAAACAGACGCATGACGTGTTAATTAGTCGATATGTTCCTCGTGATTGAACTGGATTGGGGATCACATAAAGGGAAATGCACTCATGAAAAACTGTAAAATACAACACCCAGATATAATTTTCTGTTTAATCTCAGGTAAATTTTGACATTTTATATTTGTTTGACTATCAGTTATTTTTTGTCCTCGTATATGTATTAATCTTTTTTA
>JAULBM010336441.1:0-12780 GCA_032357055.1 Geukensia granosissima
CTACTAATAATAATAACCCTGTCATATTTTTGGATTCTAAAAAGTGCATAAGATCATAGAGCAGCCTAGTATTTTCTTCCATAAATCTGTCTTTCATAAACCCTTTTTGAGAGTCACTTATGATATAAGGTAATACTGGCTTTGTTCTATTGGCTATAACTGATGAAGTTATTTTAGTATCAGTGTTAAGAAGACTGATTGGTCACCAATTACTCAAATAATGACGATCTTTACCTTATTTGGGTATGCATGTGATAACTCCCTGATACTGAAATTCAGACAAGTTACCACACTCATAGCCAAAGTGTAAAGATTGGAAAAGAAATGGACCATTGTGTTTCCAAAAGAATTTGTAAAAATCCACAGTGAATCCATCCGATCCTGGGCTCTCCCCATTTTATTATTATTCTTTGAATAATTAAACTTATGTAATGTATTTTCAACATTCTACGATTAAGTTTGCTTAAACTAGTTTCAGTCCATAATTTGAACCAAAAATTTTGAATTTATATTTTGAAGTTACAACACAGGATTAACTTTTTTTGTGAATTAATTACGAAAGTTAAATCAAATTTATAGTAATAGAAGAATTATGGGGACATGTTCATGAAAATTTGTTTTTAAAATATTGATCAAATTCGGAAGAATTAATTTAAATAAGTTTTGCTAATGATAATTTAAACTTGCTTTTCTGTATTTGTATATTTGGTATTGTGTGTTATTATTGTTATTATTGCATGTCATTTTGTTTGTAGGTCACTTTATTTGTATACATGTATATATTGATATAATAAATTGAGAACTCACAATGGGTTGTTCAATATTGCCTCAATGATCCAGCTGCGATATTAAAATAGCAAAAATGTTACTTGTTTGTCTACTGTACCTTTATGTAAATTCTTACCGTCATCTTTAGAATAAACTTCATATATGACATGTTCAAAGTGGCATTCAGGGACTGACATTCTGTACTTGCACAGAATACTGAAATGGCAGTCCACCCAGCTCCCCTATTGATGACTTGGTGTGTAATTCCAGAAAGTAACCCATCCCAAATGCATCAAAACCAAAATGCAACCAGGTGGAAATATTTACAAAGACCAACATAAATGTTGGCAAAGCACCCACAGCTGCTGAGCAAATATTGAGGCAGTTAGCGTGGATTGGTAGGGACAACAAGCAAATCCCTACCAATATCCAGCTCATGGCACCAGGTGACCTATTTGTATTGCTTTGGATTGCTGTCTGAGCATGTCTCATAGACAAACATTCCACATCTCCTTTTTCTGCACCTACCAGTAGCTGAGTTAATGGTGGAAGAAAGCCAATACTTGCGATGAGTTACAGAAAAAGCCACAGATATCGGTGAAATACTGAGAGGTCTGAAAACATCCAAATATGAAATATACATCTACATGTACAAATAGAGTTTACAGATGGCATCCAAATGCTCATGGTCACCATTACTTGCAAATAGGTTTTTGTCCAAGTAACTTACTGCCAACAATTGTTTCAAATATATCAGTGTGCAAAATAAACCAAAAGGTGGAATTTCATCACCAGTGAAAAATGTTAAACCCATAACCAAATATCTAGACACATTCATGTAATAACCACATGGATAAAGATGGATATTCATATAGCAGCAATTTCACTAATAAGTATGGCAGATGGAACCAAAATGGAGCACAGACTTGGGTGACAATTTCAGTGCTGTCACCCATTTCTTCTTGAAAATCTTTTGATCTTTTTGCTTTTTACTTTTATATACGAAATTTTTTCCAAAGCTCATACAATTTAATCATGAAAGCTTGACAGCCCCGCAACTTCTATGTTAAAGTCCCAGCATACAATATTGTAACAGGTCTGATTGACCACAGAAAACTAATTATATAAGATTACTTGGAAAAGCTTTCCACTGATGAATAAAATGGTGACTTTTGCTATGTCATATATGTTATATTTACATTGATTATTATGATAATAGGGAAACATTTTCATTCATTATATACTTGAAAGTGAAATTAATAAACATACAATAAAATATTTACATGTACATTGTGTACATGTTTAATTTGTATCTAATCAACTGTACATGTGTGATTCTCTTTTTCAGATTGAACATGAGTTATCCATATGGTGCCCCAGGGGGTTATGGACCACCACAGCCAGGATATGGTCCACCTGGTCCTGGATATCCACAACAGGGTCCTCCACAGCCAGGATATCCTCAACAGGGTGGTTATGGTCAGGTAAGATATTTACAGCACCCACCACTGCCAAGATATACTCATCAGGGCAGAAATGGGCAGGTACATGTAAGATGGTTACAGGACCCACCACAGCCAGATAATCCTCATCAGGGTATATATGGTCGGGCAGGATATTTATAGCACACTGCAGCCAGGATATCCTTAACAAGGCAGATATGCTCAAGTGTTACAGGACAACCACAGAAAGGATATCCTAAACAGGGAGGATACAGTCAGGTAAGACATTTACAGAACCTTCTGCAGCCAGATAATCCTCAGCAGGACAGATATGGTCAGGTAAGATATAATGACAGCATCCAACACAGCCAGGATATCATCAGCAGGCCAGGTATGGTCAGGTAAGATACAGCACACCACAGCCAGGATATCCTTAACAGGGCAGATATGGTCAGGTAAGAGATTTACAGCACCTTACACAGCCATGATATTCTCAACAGGGCAGATATAGTCAGGTAAAATATTAACAGCACCCACCACAGCCAAGATATCCTCAACAGTAAGGCTATGGTCAGGTTAGAGATTTATAGCACCAACCACAGCCAGGGTTTCCTCATCAGGACAGATATGGTCAGGTAAGATATTTACAGAACCACCACACCAAGGATATCCCCAACAGGACAGATACGGTCAGGTAAGAGATTTAAAGCATCCACCACAGCAAGGATTTCCTTAAGAGGGCAAATATGGTCAGGTAACGAAAAATAGCATATCTTCATGCAGACTGTTGCTTTTGTGCGCTAGCATATTTAAAATCCGGCTGTGTGTGTTAGTCTAGTACAAAACATGGTTCTTTCATAACTCATAATATGCTCTCATCCTGAATATGCATGAATAACTGTTTGCAGCTGGATTATGTGCAACATTCAATCAATCCATAACCTCACATAAAAAAATAGGGCCTTTCTTACTTGTCACAGCAATTTAAGGCAATTTAATGTGTCTGGAAATATATGTAATTAAAATATTTCACATTTACTCAAAGTAAATATTGCAAATATAAATAAAGAACAGTTAAACCTAATGATAAAATATTTACCTCAATGTTTATGTGCTGAATATTTAAATTGCCAGCTGTTTTCTCTGGCATTCAGGTCTAAAATAGTATTGCAAAGGTGTCTTAGTTGAAAAGAAGATTTTTCCTGCTAGATAGTGTGTAAAAGTTTGTGTGAAGCACTTGCAAAAAGAAGGTCTGTTTGACTGTCAAATCAAAATGAATAATGAATGAATAAATGAATAGTATAAAATATGAAACATGCAATTACACAAATGATACAGTGACTTACTTAAGGGTACCCTGTCATATAATTAACCAACTGTTCGTACCTTAACCCTTAACCTATCCCAAACCCTAACCTCAACCTTAACATCCCAAAAGCCTAGCCTAATTCTTCAACACAAGATCTAAACCATACTATATGCAATATCATAATCTAAAGGTTTTGGTTTCTCTATAGTAAATGAAGGCCTGCCTTCAAATGATTGACTTTGAATTTTTCATAGACACAGAACATTTTGTTAACATACATTTGATTGTCCAACAGGTTGCCATGCCAACAGTAGAAAGTGCGTCTGCTGCAGCCTATGGTTCATCACCTGGAGGTTACCCAAGTCAGCCAGGTTCTATAGGATTTGATGTAAGTACAGAACATCATTAGTAATTATTGTTGAAGCATTAAAAAATGCTGTTGATATTTGAATAATAAATGTTTACGAGTATTTTTTGGTTAAAAGTCAAGCAATGGTTTTCACAAAAAGTCATAAGTGTAAGATTGATCATAAGTCTAGAAACTCCAAAGGAAAACGTATTGTGACGTCATAATTTACGACAGAAATTATACTTACGACTTTTTGTGAAATTGTCTGCTGATGTTTGAACACTCTGTATTATTTTTATTTTACTTCAAAATTATAAATTTCAGTTTGACTGCCTTGGTGGTCATGGTCCTGTAATGGTAAGCACTAAAGTGTTAAGTGTTAAATGCAAAAGAGTATCAGTTCCATCCCTGTCCAGATCAAACAATATTAAATTGGTATTTGTCTCTTTCATGCTTAGCGTGGTCTGCCCAGAGTCAGAATAATGAGTCTGGGTAAAGTGGCATGTTTTCCTGTGGACTGTTGCTTTTGTGAGCTAGCATGTTAAATCTCTGGCTCAGGGTGTTGGTCTAGTACAAAACAGGTTTCATTCATCATCAATTCTTCTAATGTTCTGCTTCTGAATGAGCATAAAATATTTGCCAATGCACATTAAGAAACATTCAGTCAATATATCACACTTGATAATCATTCCAGACACATGAATTTTTAGTAAGAAATGTGGAAGTTATTCTTTTTAAAACACTCTTATGGAAGTGTAGGATCAGAAATTGAAAAAAGGTGTTTCCAGTGACATACATGTTCATGTACAGAGTTTTACAACTAAGACTGGCTTACAGTGTCATACTATTCCAGAAATATTGACTTCTATGAAAGCTTTAGTTAATTTATGATTGAAATGTGGGATTCAGGAGGGTACCCCCTACAGGTCACAAGGTGGCGTTTAAGAATGGCATCAGGTCACTTTTAGCCAAATGAGATAGGTCACCAAAGGTTGGAACTTGTTTAACAAAAAATTTGAATGTTGCATGTCACTCTAAATCATAGGGTTAGTTGCAAAGTCCCCTCCCAAACCCCTTAAGGTCACAGGTTGATTTCGCACTTCGTGAGTCTCTCATGCAATAGATTAAATCATGTAAGTAGCTCAATTCTACAACCTACAAATAAGGTAATTCAGCTTAATTTTGTATATAATTATATTATTTAATCATGTACCTTAATAATAAGTATCGGCAGATATCATTCCGAGGAGTAATTGTATCTTATATTGTCTTGTAATTTAATAAAAAAGATGTTATTTGGCTTTCATCATTTCTTTTGACAGTCTTTGGGAGGAGCCCCACCCCCAGCAGCAGGATATGGTCCTCCTCCTGTTTCTTATGGAGGACCACCACCTCCACAACCAGCCATGCCTTCAAGTTATGGACCACCTCAACCTCAATATCAGGTAAAAATTGTCATAAAATTTAAAGTGGAATTGTCTTGATTGAAAAAGAACAAGTATTGTAAATGATAATGATTTGTATTCTCGGATTCCAATTTTTAGGAAAACATAATTATATATCTGTTTGCTGCTGTTAAGTTTGGCATACAATGTTTATGTTGTAGTGACACAATGTGTATATTGTAGTGACATTAAGTTAAAAGTTAACTATTCGCAGGTACAATTTTTTGTGAAAGATTATGTCAGTGAAGATAGCAAAAATTAAAACATTGCAAATATTACTAGTTTAACAATAATTGACTGGCATTTCCAATTAATGCCATATACTTAAATACTTTGAAAAATTTCAACAGTGTTTTGACAGTTTGTTTTTGTATTGTAAAGCACATCTTATCTTATCTTCTAATAATTTATCTTTAACAGAGTTCAACTCCAGCCTATGGATCGGCACCTGGCTATAATCCTCCCCCTCCTCAGGGTGGTGGCTATGGTCCTCCACCTCAACAACAGGGAGGGTACCCAGCACAGCAGCCACAACCTGCCTATAATCCAGTGCCACAATCAGGACAGTCTTATGGTGCCTCAGCTCCTCCCCCAGGAGGGCCATATGGCGGTCAGCAGCAACAACAACAGGGATATGGTGCCCCTTCCTCACAGCCTGGAAGTTATGGACAGCCACAACCAACGTCTCAACAGTATGGTCAACAACAAGCTGGGTCGTATAACTCACAACCACCAGCAAGACCATCTCAGACAGCAGGTGCAACAAAATTTGTGCAGAAGGTAGGGTTTTATATGTATGATTTGTATTAAGGGGGTACCCAACACCTAAGGGAATAACTCTGTAAGATCATCGAAACGTTTTAATCAAGTGTCATTTTATATTAAAATTAATGCACCTCAGTGATCAAAATATTTGATGATGAAATTACTATACAATCGAACCTCGTTAAGTCGAAGTCGCAGGGACTTCGGGAATATGTTCGACTTATCCGAGGTTCGACTCACCAGAGGTTGAGTATGAAGGTAGAGGCAAGCCACGGAGAGTACTGTATTTTGAAGTTAATGTATGTTATGTATCCTGGTATTTTTGTTGCCCCGAATTGTTTGTGCAAGAAACTGTTATAATAAATAAAAGAAAAGAAAAAACTTGAAAAAATGATATTTACTAAATATAATATTAAATTCAAAGTACAAACATACATTCACATTTGTCGTAAACAGTACACAAATATTTACACAGGTAAGTTCCTATAAATTACGGAATGGACTGCCAAAGCACCAGCGAAAAGAAACAAGTCACTACTGGGTGTTATTTTAATAATAAATTGTGATCAAAATACCTAGATGAAAGAAACCGATTATTAATCACATTTGACCATTTATTGATCTTAAATATAATTAGCTATAATCAGTCTTAATCACCAATGTTAAAGACTTGCGTCCATTTGAATTCGTTTCGGTAATTAGCACAGATAAAATAACTGACCATGTCTTGTTCGCTTGGCCAAGTGTAATCAAACATGTGACACTAAAAGTGTCAACAGGATGAACTTTGAAGCCACTAACTATTGAACAAACATGTTATTTAGGGCAGGAAATTATCTTAACTTGTCACAGTCATTAAATTTCATTTCACTGTAAATAAAAATATATTTCAGCAGAAATACGATTGATATTTCTCAACTTCGACCCAATCGAGTAAAATAACATTTACTTTTATGTGAAGGGGCTTCTGTTTGTTTTCGAGTTATCCAAGATTTCGAGTCTACCGAGTTCAAGTCATCAGAGGTAAAACTACATGAATACAATGGGAATTTTGCCTGGACCAACAAAATACTTCGAGTTATCTGAGGTATCGAGACAGCCGAGTTCGACACAGCGAGGTTCGACTGTATATCAATTGAGTGTGGTTCAAATTTCTTGAAATTTTCATGTTTTCCTTCTTTCATCAAAGTAAATGTTTAAACAAAATATAAAGAAAATTAAACGAGTGGAATTTATTTTCGTGAAGGTGTTTGGCACCCCCTCAAACAAAAATTGATTGTGTTAACTTATCACCTATCATGAAAAACTTTTGCGAAAAGACAACATGTTTATCATTACAATTATTCTACAGTACTGGAGAAATATTTCCTCTATTCAATTTGGACAACTTTGCAGCTAAATAAATGATCGAGTGTTGATATAAATATGTGTGGCCTATGTTACAAAATAAAGCATTTACAAATGTTTATCGCTCCGGTCAAACAGAAACACCATTTGATCGGCATGGTATCTAAACCAAACGAAAAGTACAACCAGCTTACTAAAAACATTTTGAAAACATGAAGAACAAAATAATTAATAATATCGATTATACATAAAATATACACTTGGTTAGCAAAAGCTATAAAATTTCCTGAAAATGAAAATAAAATCGATGCGACAGTAACATTTGAAGAATATGATGAAGGTTTGAAACTTTTCATGCATGCATTAATAAGCCTGTAAAGGAAATGGCAATACTCACTTTTATTCCCAAAATTGAAGATAATTATAACAAACTGAAATACTGTAGTGTTAAAACCAAACTACGATACCATCTTGTAATAAAGTTCGTTTTATTCAAATACATTCCTATATTTTCACAAAGTTGCCTTTTAAAAGCATACATTCGATGCTGTTGCAAATCAACTAAATTGTCTTCAAACACAGTTAAGTTTATGGTGCGTTCGGAATCTGTGTTGCTTACTATGTTTTGCTTATTTGAACGACATGTCAGGATGTTTTGAAAGATCAATTTTATAAACTGTCTATATGTCATAATCACCTTAAAGAGATATCAATCACTAGATGCATGATTTAATTAAACCTGAATGCTGCTAATTATCAGTTCGAGAAATAAAATAAAATATGGAAGAAATTCCAGTAAAAATCAATACCTAATCTTGTTCAACATGCAAAATTGCCACGTACTTGACACCCAGTATTGTTCAACAATCTTGACGTACACGAAGATGGCTACTATTTCCGACATGGATTAATTTCCTGGAATCGTTTATTGATGATATTGCTACACTTACTTACCGAGTTATATAAAACATATAGAAGATCTGTCAATCATGTCAGCAGACTTAAATTTAATTCATTCATTAGAAGTAATTTCTGTGTTATTTCTCACGAAATGGTCTACGAAATTTAATTTCCCATGAGAATTTGTTTTACCATTTTCAATTAAGTCATTATCAGAATTTATGATTTATCAAGAACCGAATACTTGCAAAACACATTCAATTTGAGTTTACATTACAACGAAGGAAATTTTAAATAACGGCACTTTTAAGCCCTTAAAATCACCCAAGTTAAACTATCAGTTTTCAGGTATTCAAATTATTAATATTTCATAAAATTTACATATGTATAGCTTGCTGGAAAATGTAACAAAAATTTACCATATTGCACTTGTGTTTAAAATAAATTATCTGAAAGCAAGTCTTTTTTCCACATCAAATTTTGTGAGAACACAGATTTTGGCATAATGAAAAACTCAAATTCACTTGCAAACTATTTTTAATGCGTCCATTTGGGGACATTTCTGTTATCATGGTGGCCACTAAAGATCTAAAAACGTTTCCCTTCTTTAAATTTAATCATCTCTTTCCAGATAAGTTATAAAATCACATGAGTAGATATGCGTATTTTTTTTATTTAAGGGGTCACTTATTTCAATTCAAAACACCCTTGAGTACACAAGATTAAACATATCCAAAACTTCTGAATTGAAAGGAAAGTAGCTTCCAATCATTATCAAGGTGTACATGTGTCGTTCTGTTAGTATTTTACCGTCTTGTAATATTTAAGGGGGTATCATACACCATCAATAAAATACATTCCACTCGTTTAATTTTCTTTATATTTTATTTAGACATTTACTTTGATGAAAGAAGGAAAACAAGAAAATTTCAAGAAACTTGAACCACACATTTCTCTGGAATTATTTCAGTAGATATATAGTAATTTCATCATCAAACATTTTGATCACTGGGATGTATTAATTTTAATTTAAAATGATACTTGATTAAAACGTTTAGATGATCTTACAGAGTTATCTCCCTTAGGTGTATGGTACCCCCTTAAGCACCAGCTTACCACGAACAAGGTCGACATTGCTGTTAACTTGCTACGTAAAGCTACTTGCAGCTTTCACTAATTTTTCAATATAATATTTATCAGCTTTGATGACAGTGTGAATCTGCAAATTTCCTAAGCTAAGAATACTATATGCATGGAATATAAATAAATATCTACTGCCAAAACAACTATTAGAGAATTGAGTTATTGATGTTAAAATTGTGAATTATTGGGAATTTCGTCACATTCTAACACAACTATATTAACACAAGAACTGTTTTATATCAATTATTTAATTTTTGAATTAATTAAAATTTTTGAATTTGGGATTTATTCTATCCCTTTATGCACAAAAATATTTATTCTTAGCCAGAATCAAATAGACCACAAAGATAGGACAAACTCAAAACAAACTATTTTATGCAATCCACGTACTCCTGGGTAAGCACCCTGTTTCCCGCGCACAACACTTCTGAAATACTTTAACAATGTTAACATCAGTCCAAAAAGGCTAATAACAATAAAGCACATTTTGGAGTAAATTTAATATACAAATACGAGATATTCCATGATTGTCCATTCGACACCAATTCGAAATAAGACTTCTACAGGTCCCATTTGAACCAATTTGAGTACTATAACGGAATCTGTAAAAGATCCCCAAAATACAAAATGTGAAACTATTCATAAGCCTATTGTACAATACCTAAACAATGGCAGTGTTTGATTATGTGACAGTGAGTTTTAATAAACACTCTGAATTGAGTGAATTAAATTCTAGTCGTCGGGACTTGGAACACATGTACCTTTGACAGATGTCCATAAAAGCTGAAAACAGTGTCGATTTTATAATTCATTTAAAAAAAATATGCAATATTGCCCTTTTACAGTTTTCAGCAGAATTTTGGTAATATTCAAGAAGAGTAAACCAATTTTTTTTAGTGAAAACTCAGACTTGATCCATCAATAACACATTTTTGCTTAAATTTCAGCATCATTGACGGAAATAAAACTAACACTCAGCTAAAAAGCCACTGTAACATTTCCCATTTAAAATTCTAAAATATAAATATTGTATTTTCTAACAAAAATGCGGAATTCGCCCTACCTTTTTATCTTCTCGCCACCATTTACAACGTTATAGGTTTTATGTCCAGCAACATTTAATTAAACTACAATTATTTATTGATCTTCTATAAAAATGTATGTCAACACGGTTCAGTATTTTAACAATCTGCGTACTTCTATCCACAGTAGTGCAAATTTTTTAAATACAAATGATTAAAATGTGTCTTTACCAATCAGAGATATGATATTTTATTGTCTATCGATTGCATTGTTCTTGATTTTATATTAATTCACGGGTTAATGCGGATTCTATCAATCGATTTATCAGGTTTATTAATCGTTTAATAACCAATTGTCTTGTATCTCGCTATCCAGACAACAATAAAAAAAATACCACTTATTCGTCACACTTTACGTCGTACATTACTAAGATAGTCTCTAGCTGAATTGAATTACGTGAGGTCGTCCCATTCTGAAAGGAGCAATCTGACAACTTAACGTGACCGAAGAGCAATACGTTACAAGTTATATTGCCGGATGGATGAAGGAAGTTATTGAGGTGCCAATAAGATATTTATTATATGAATAATAATATAAAGTAAAAATCACAGAATATAATTTAAAGCATAAGTAGCTTTTCTCAAAATAAATCTGCATCAGCTAAATGGGTAATTATGATTAACCAAACAGTTTATTCAAAAATCGAGAGTGTAAATTTCACAATGTGGGTAACAGATTAGCAAAAACCAGAGTTAAATCATTTTGGTATATGTATAACCTGTAGTCTGGATTCAGACATAAATGGAACAAAACAATAGGAAGGATATATGAGAAACACTACAGCAATAATAATAATAATAATAATAATAATAATAATATTAATCATAACAATAAGAAAACCAGAGGAGAATAAACATAAAAAATATGGTAAAAGAGAAAAGCCAAAATTAAAAAACTACTTGCAAACGGTTGAATCAAACGTTCTGATTTTATTAAAAGGAGTATGAACATTAAGAGCACATGTCTAAATTCAAATTTTCATTTTTACAGTTGGCTTATTCAGGAAGTTAAAACAACTTCCTAAAACAAAATCAGCTATTTTGTACCTAAAACTTGCGCATCATTATCGGCAATAGATCAACATAATAGGACTGTTTGGTAAGAGGTCAAAATTTTGCTCATTTTTAAATTTTACAAGAAATTTTTTAAACTGAGAGAGTATGATTATTTTGTAATAAAAAAGTTTGAACTAGGCATTCTTTAACTTACATTATATCAAAAACACGAAAATATACAATTTCAGATATATTGGCTGCATAAACACAGAAACTGAATTCATAATGACGTCATATACACGTATTTTACCTATATGTTAGGTATTGAACATCATATTAAGTTTATTTACATAATTTACAACAACTTCACAGCATATTATTTTTGTTTTTGCAACAATTTACAACCATTTTTATGCAATGAGTGCATATAATACTTCACTACAAATACATATATTAAGTGACGGTTTACAATGTAGATCCTTAAAAAGCTTACAGTTATTAAAGATGACGTTGTGTGTAGATTTTTTAATCGTTTAGCATTTTTAGTATGTATGAAACACAATATATATGTATATATAAAGCAACTATTTCTTGATTTTATCAGATAAAAAATAACGTAACTGTGAATTTTTTTATATAAACTGAACAAATATAACCCTATAATATACGATGTAACCTTTCATAGAGTGCTTCCCTTTTAGGGGGAAGATATACTTTGGGAATGCGGAACGGAAGAACCTGCAATGGAAAGGATCAATATGAAGCCATTTCCACATGGAAGTCACACATGCCGTGGTTTATCACAACTCAGGTCTCTATACAGCCTTTTATCAAAATTAAATTACTGAAAGTCGCCCTATCAGATACTGAACATCTTTACAAGTTTACATGACAGAAGCGTCAAAAGTTATTGGAAATATTGCTGAATCAATTATTGGAATTGGTGGCGTGCTAATAATCAGCTCTAAAGGATGTCTATAAACTATAATAGATTTCTATCATTTCTTCCAAAATATCCATCAATAAAGCAATTTTGGCATAAGAAGTTACGCAAGTGTCCCTTTACGTGGTAATGATTTTCGGTGTTGACTTAAAAACTTTATATTTTTATATTTACTAAACATTTGTAAATTGGGAGAGAGAGAGAGAGAGAGAGAGAGAGAGAGAGAAAGAGAGAGAGAGAGAGAGAGAGAGAGAGAGAGAGAGATAGATAGAGAGAATTGTTATTTGAACT